>PVKU01003696.1:0-169787 GCA_004027475.1 Anoura caudifer
ACAGTTGAGCTGCCTCTGTTTCATTTAGCATTCTTTCTGGGGCTTCCTCCTTTCCTTTCATTTGGGGATTATTTCTTTGTCTTCCCATTGTTTTTGAGGTTCTTCTTATTAGCCTTAACTTCTTAAATTGATCTGTTCTGGCTCCCTGGGTTTATGGTGTGAACTGTGGTAGAATACCTGTGAGATTCAGTGGAGCTGTGTGTTCAGGTATCCTGGTGTTCACAGTTTCTGCTGTCTTATCTGTTGAAATGCCCCCTCCTTGGGATCGTCTCTGTTTTTTTCACAATCCCAGGGCTGTTTTTTTTGTTGTTGTTGTTTTGTTCTGTTTTGTTTTTGTCTTACTCATGGGTATTTAAAAAGAGAAAAGAGGAAATAATGGAAAGAGAAGAAAGAAGAGAAGAAAGAAAAAGAAAAAAAAAGGAAAGAATAGAAAAAAGAAGAAAAAGAAAAAAAGAAAAAAAGAGGAAGCAAGAAGAGATAAAATTGGAAAGAAAGGAAGAAGGAATAAGGCAAGAAAGAAGATATGCAAAGCAAAGGACGTTGAGGGGTAAAAAAAATAATAATAAAAATAAAAATAAATAAATAAATAAATAAAAATAAAAATAATAAAAAATAATAGAAAAAATAGAAAACATTAAAATTTAAAAAGAGAAAGAAGAGAAAAAAGAGAAAAATGCAACAAGAAAAAAGAACAATATAAAATAAAATAAAAAAAAACAACTCTTGCTGTTTTCAGTCTTGCTGAGCTGGTGTTTCTGGTCTTATTGTCTGCAATCGTCTAGGGGTGACTGTATCGCTTTTGTCCCTGTTCAGTGCTCATCTATCTTTGCGCTACTGTCCTCAGGGCTAGCCCTGGGCCTCTCTGCCCAGCGCCTCAGGTATAAGTTCTGAGGATGTGTGTGCCTATCCCAGTTGCACGCAGGTGCCTATGATCTCGCAGCCACCTGTGGTCACATACAGGAGCCAATCCTTGCGCAATCATCCCTGATGGATGGCAGGCTCAGGCGCGTGGCTGCCCCTCAGGCACTGGGCACTGGAGGCTGGCGAGTTCAGGCGAGCTGCAGGATCAGCTGCCCCGCGGGCGCATGCCTGTTCGGATGGATCTGGGTGCTGGAAGTCCCGCCAGCCCAGGTGCGTGACTGTCTCAATGTCAGCAGGAGCAAATGACCTGTGGGCACCGGCCTCCCGCAAGGCCACACCTGCAGCTGCTGCTCGGGTGCCAGGGGCCAAGGCCCCGGGAGTTCAGGTGTGTGGCTGACCCAGTGGCGCTGGCCACCAACAATCAGGCGAGCTCCGGTAAGCGGTCTTTCCCCGGGATATGCGTGGGTGTTCACACCCCCAGCTTGTCTGCCACTGAGATCCCAACTCCTCTCTGTAAGATTTCAAGCAACTGGGTTTATCCCAGTGCCGCTAAAATTTTGTTTGGCTGGGGAGGGAGCAGTTGACCCAGCTCCCTCCCTATTCTTGTGGCGAGCCTGGTGAGAGCCCGCCCGGGCCTCAGACCCTGGTGTCCGAGCTGTCCCTTGGGCTCTTATTGTTCTGAAGCACTCTCCTTTCCATCTGGTCCTCCAGTGTCCACTACAATTCCTTGATCTCCTCACTTCAAATATGCTGTGTTTCTGATGGCCGTTTGCTCTGTTCCGATGCAAATCAGCCAAAATATTCTCCTGTGTGTAGGGGGGAGCGAAATACGCTCCTTCCTATTGCGCCGCCATGTTAGATCCCCTCTTTGTTAAGGTTTTTAGCATTTATGTTTATCAGCAATATTGGCCTGAGGTTTTCTATCTTTGTTATGTCTTTATCTGGTTTTGGGATTACGATGATGCTGGCTTCATAAAAAGAGTTTGGAACTCTTCCATCCTGAATTTTTTTGGAATAATATGTGAAAGATAGGGGTTAGCTCTTCCTTAAATGCTTTGTAAAATTCTCCTTCAAACCATCTGGTCCAGAGCTTTTGTATGTCAGAAGCTTTTTGATTACTCTTTCAAGTTCATCAGCTGTTATTAGTCTGTTCTGGCTTTCTGCTTCTTCATTTAGTTTTGGAAGATTATATTTTTCTAGAAATTTGTCCATTTCACCTAGGTTTTCAAATTTCTTTGCATATAGTTCTTCGTAGTAATTTCTTACAATCCTTTGTATTTCTGTAGTATCAGTTGTAATCTCCCCTGTTTCATTTCTGATTGTGTTTAATTGGGTCCTATCTCTCTTTTTCTTGATTAGCTTGCTTAAAGTCTTGATGCAGACACTGGCTTGCAGTGTCTGCATCATTATGGATGAAATAAGACATTCACATGGACTACTGAGTCTGGTGGAGGAAAAAGGATAGCATGGCTTTTTTCTCAAGGGGAGCCAAAGCTGTGGCCTCTGCTATGACAGACCTTTATTTTTTTTCACATGACATGATGGTCCTCATTTATTATGCATAGGTTCACTTTAGGGGTTACCTTTTATGGACAACAAAGGAGCCAATGCCACCAATCACATCACAGAAGAAGGATATTTGCAAATGGGAAGGGGAAAAGTGGTTGAAATAGTTGCACTCCATACTGAGGAGGTTTAGCATGGAATTTAGGAAGTTAACAATAAGCACTTGCTATCTCAATTCAGGGTGAGGGAGCCTTAGCAAAAGTAAGACTCAAAGTGGCTTAGCTACAAATGCAGGCATGATTCCCCATGGGAGAACCTATCCATGGTCATGGGTCCTGTCCATCTCCAAGTGGGAGCTGGGCCCACGCCAGGCAGAATGATCTCCTACAAAGGCTTGTCAATTTTGTTTATCTTTTCAAAGAGCTAGCTCCTGGATTTACTGATCCTTAGAATTGTGCTTTTAGTCTCTATGTCATTAAATCTGCTCTGATCTTGGTTATTTCCGTCCTTCTACTTGCTCTAGGCTGTCTTTGTTGTTGTTCCTCAAGTTCTTGTAGGTGTAAGGTCAGGTCGTTTATTTGAAATGTTTCTATCTTTTTTAGGTAAGTCTGTATCACTATGAACCTCCCTCTCAGGGCTGCCTTCATTGTGTCTTATAAGTTTTACATTGTTGTGAGTTCATTTTAGTTCATTTCCAGAAACTTTTTGATTTCTTCCCTGTTCTCATTCTTGACCCATCATTGTTTGATATCATGCTATTGACTTCCATGAGTTTTTGTGTTTTGGGATTTTTTTCCTTGAGGTTAGTTTGTAGTTTGAGTCCCTGGTGGTCAGAGAAAGTGCTTGATATGATTTCAATCTTTTGAATTTGTTGAGGCTTGTTTTGTGTCCTTTCATGTAGTCTATGTTTGAAATATCCCATGTGCTTTTGAAAAGAATGTGTATTTTGCTTCTTTAGGATGAAAAGCTCTATATATATCAGTTAAGTTAATTTCATCTAGGGCATTGCTCAATGCCACAATATCTTTGTTGATGTTTTGTTTGGAAGATCTGTCCATTTTTGATAGTGGGTTGTTGACATCACCTACTATAACTGTGTTGCTGTCAATATCTTTCTTGAAGTCCTCAAGATTTTCTTCATGTATTTGGGTGTTTCTGTGTTGGGTGTGTATATGTTAATAATATTTATATCTTCTTGGTGGGTTCTTCCCTTGAGTATTGTGAGGTGACCTTCTGGGTCTCTTTTTATGGCTGTTTTTTGAAGTTTATTTTGTCCAATATGAATATTGGTACCCCGGCTTCTTTTCCTTGTCCATTTGCTTGGAATATTTGCTTCCAACCCTTCACATTCAGTCTTTGTAGGTCTTTTGTTCTGAGGTGGGTATCATGGAGGAAGCATATGTGTGGGTCATGTTTTCTTATCCATTCAGCTATTCTCTGTCTTTTGATTGGGGCACTGAATCCATTTAGATTTAAGTTTATTATTGATAGGTACTTATTCATTACCATTTTTCCATGTGTTCCTCTCTCTCTCACTGTTTTTCTTCCTTTTCTTAAAGCAAACCCTTTAGCATCTCCTGCAGAGCTGGTATGGAGAAGGTATATTCTTTAAGGCTTCTTTTGCCCAAGAAACTCCTTATTTGGCCTTCCATTTTAATTGAGAGCCTTGTTGGATAAAGTAGTCTTGGTTGCAGGCCTTTCATTTTCATTACTTGGAATATTTCTTGCCATTCCATTTTGGCTTGGAGCATTTCCATTGAGAAGTTAGCTGCAAGCCTTTTTTTGTGCTCCCTTGTATGTTACTTCCTGTTTCTTGTTTGCTGCCTTTAAGATTCTCTGTTTGTCTTGGAATTTTGCCATTTTAATTATGATGTGTCTTGAAGGTCCTCTTTGGATTCCTCTTGATTGGGACTCTCTGTGTTTCCTGGATTTGTGTGACTTTTTCTCTCATCAAATTAGGGAAGTTTTCCATCATTACTTTTTCAAACAGGTTTTCTATCCCTTTTTCTTCTTCTTTTCCTTCTGGTATTCCTATTACATGGATATTATTATGTTTCATGTTGTCCTTCATTTCCCTTAACCCCTCTTCATTCTTTCTGAGCTTCTTTTCCTTGTCTCGCTCATTCTGGGTGTTTTTTTCTACGTTGTCCTCCAGTTCACTGATCCGACCCTCTGCTTCATCAAGACTGCTTTTGATTCCTTCTCCTGTGTTCTTCAGTTCAGAAATTGTATTCTTCATTTTTCTCTTGGCCCTTGTTGATATTTTCTATTTCCTTTTCCATGTTGATATAGTTTGCCATGAGTTCATCGTAGCTTCCCTGTAGTTTCTGGTAGCTCATTGAGAGCTCATGGAGCTTCCTGACAACCATTGCTTTGAACTCAATATTTGATAGTTGAGTTGCCTCTGTTTCATTTAGCATTCTTTCTGGGGCTTCCTCCTTTCCTTTCATTTGGGGACTGTTTCTTTGTCTTCCCATTGTTTGTGAGACTCTTCTCATTAGCCTCAGCTTCTTAAATTGATCTGTTCTGGCTCCCTGCATTTGTGGTGTGAACTTGTATGATAGGAGACCTACACAATTCAGTGGTGCAGTCTCCTTGATCTCCTGATCTTTATGCTATTGGGATTCTGTTTATGTTAGTTCTCTGAATGTAATTGGGTTTTGATTGTTGTTGGGTCTTTATTTGGTGAATCCTTCCTAGCAGCTGCTTGATTGAGGGTCCCTCTGTCCACTACCTCTTTTGTTCTCATTGTGCAGGTGTGGGCAGGTTTTTTTGAAGCTGGTTCTTATGTGTGTACAAGGTTTTGAGGATTCTCTCTTGCTCTTGTTCAGCTGTTTGTCCTGGGTAATTTCTCCACTATTTAGTTGTATTTCCATATAGGTCCTCTGTTGAGTTATTGTGACTTCCAGTCCCTCCTTCATCTTCTTCTGTTGTTATCTGTTGGTGGTTCCTTTGTTGGTAGGTTTCCTCTTTTAGCAGATATCCTGGTGTTCACAAAGTCCACCTACTCTTTTTTGTGACCAGTTGGAGGGGGAAGTTAAAACAGTTTAACACAGCAAGAGTGTATTTTATGATAATATTAAAGTACCAGCCCATAGAGAAGAGAAAAGAGATCCTTTGGCTATGTATAGTGTTAAAGGTGATATTTCACACAACTAGCCACTTTTTTGAAAGTGTTGAAAGAAGATAAGACTCTTGTTGTGGGGGGAAGGATTGTGAGTTGGATCTAGAAAGCAGTGAGCTTGTGGGAGTTCAGATTATGAGGTAAGGTGAGAGTAAAGGGTAGAAAGTAAGTATAATGTGTGAGAGAATATAGTTAACCACAAGAGTAATAAAGTTCAGTTAAATGTGAAGTGGGCTAAGATCTGGGAGAGGTATTGTGTCGTATTTACCAATTGTATGGAACAGCAATTATTTACAATAATAATGGAGCAACAATCATATGACAGAATCTATGTGATATGGATAACCACAATAGGAAGTATAGGACCTAGAGTAGTGTGCTAATGGAATACAATTGAAGTGAAAGACAGAAATTTAAAAATACACTCTGAAAGAGAGGACAAAGGAACCAGCCAAACAATGCCATTTAACCTCACAAGCAAAGAAGATTAAACAGAAAGAAGAGAAAAAAAAATACAATAAAAGATGTAAGAATAATGAAAAAATAAAAATACAAATGTTAAATAACTTCCAATTTCTCTGTAGTAGCAAAGTGAAATTTGTCTCATTATCTCAGCTATTGGGTTGCCCCCTTTTTGGGTCCAACTCTGGTCTTTTCACAGTTCCAGGTTTTTTTGTCTCACTTGTGGGAATTAAAAAAAAAGGAATGAAGAAGAGATAAAAAGGGAAAGAAAGGAAGAAGGAATAAAACAAGAAAGAAGGAAAGAAAGGAAGAAGTTAAAAGATTAAAAAATAAAGAATTACTTTCAGAAAAAATGCCTTCTGCTGGCTTGAAACTGGCCAAGCCAGTTTTGCTGGTCTTCCTGGCTGCAGCAGGCTGATGGGGGATTGGTTTCACTTTTCTCCCTTCCTGATTGGCACTGGGTCAGCTTCTAGCCCAGTTTCCCAGCAGCCTCTGGTTCTGCAGCTTCAGGCATGCACTCTTCCAGGGGCTGTGGGTGTGTGTGCTTAGCTGGGCCACCTCCGGTCCCTCAGGTTCTGGTGTGCACTCTTCCCAGGGCTACTGGAGTGTGCACAGGACCGTCTGCCCCACCTCAGGAGTGCCATGTAGCTGGGTGGGAGGGAGGCCGGAGTGGCTGCTGCAGGAGAATTCCCCAAATAGCTGCTGAATGCCTCTTTTTTCACATTCTTTTTGAGAAATTCATCCTACTCAAGCCTGCTGCTCCATACAAGGGCCTGGCCTCTCACATAGCCCAATTCTCCAACCAGACCAGGGACTATCTGGGTCAGGGCCCACCATAGCCCAACTCTCAACTCTTCCCATACCATGTCCACATACTCTGTGGGTGCTCGCAGCCTCTGTGCGTTTGCCACTTCATCCTTATTCCCATCTCTGTGACTTCAAGAAACCAGGTCTCTCCCAGTGATGCTCAAACCTAGTTTGGCTGGGGAGGGAGACATTGATACAGCTTTCTCCCAAGAACACTGTAGCAGATTTGGCGGGTGCCAGGCCTGGGGTTGCAGCCTCCCTGGTCCCCTCACTGGTCCTGGGGACCTTATGGTCCTGAAGCACTCTCCTTACTGTTTGTTTTTTCAATGTCCTCTACAATTTTTGATCTCCTATGTTCATATATGCTGCGGTACTCTTGGCTTTTCACTCCATTCCTCAGTAGATTGGCTAGGTGATTCACCTGTGTGCAGGGGGAAGTGGAATGTGCTCCCACCTATCTCGACACCATCTTAAGACTCCTACCTCAGTGGACTTTATCAAGTGGCTCTAATTACTTTATAAATTAAAAAATGTATTAATAATTATTATGCATAATGTAATAAAAATATATGACTCTTTTGTATTCACCAAAGCATTAAACTTACACACGTAAGAAAAATATTCAACAACAAAAGGATTTTTGAAAACTTTCATTCAAATTCTGGAGTTTTGGTCAAGATGGAGGCATAGGTAGAAACCCTTCATTTCCTTGAGCAACCAAAAGGAGGGTAACAAGCAATCTAAAAATAATAGACAATGAGAAGTGTCAGAAAATCAAACTGCATGGTACTCCGACAACCAAAGAATTAAAGAAACAGTCAACCAGACCAACCAAACCAGCAGGAGGGAGGTGGAGCAGAGGGTCAGATGGAGAGAACCCACAGCAAGGTGGCAGACTGAGCAGGTAGGGCTGGCAGAGAGGACCCTTGGTGAGGCAGTGGACCAGACTGCAAAGTGAGGCAGGGCTGGCTGGGAGGACCCGCAGTGAGACAGCAGACCATGTGGGTGGGGCTGGCTAAATGGGAAACTGAGACTCAGAGCTGTGTGTGGGCTATAGCAGCAGTTGCCATAGTGGAAGAAACTCCCAGTCTCACACCAGAGTTTGTTGGAAAGTGGGGCTAGAGCCCAGCAAGTGAGCTGAATTGTTCTCTCTCTGACCCCTCCCCAATAGATAGCGCCACAATGCAGCAAAGAGGGTTGCCCTGCCCTGGAGAATATCTAAGGCCCCACCATCTTACAACATGACAGGTGTGCTGAGACAAAGAAATATAGCCCAAATTAAAGAACAGAGCAAAACTGTAGAAAAAAGAGCTAAGTGATGAGGAGATAACCAATCTATCTGATGGCAAGTTCAAAATACTGGTAATCAAGATGCTCACAGAACTGATTGGGCCTGGTCACAAAAATGAAAGAACAAATGAAGGCTACCCAAAGTGAAATAAAGCAAAATATTCAGGGAACCACAAGTGACAGGAAGGAAATCAGGACTCAAATCAATGATTTGGAACAAAAGGAAGGAATAAACATCCAACTGGAACAGAATGAAGAAACAAGAATTCAAAAAAAATGAAGAGGCTTAGGAATCTCTGGGACAACTTTAAACTTTCCAACATATGAATTATAAGCATGCCAGAAGAAGAAGGACACCAGCAAGAAACTGAAAACTTATTTGAACAAATAATGAAGGAAAACTCCCCCAATCTGGCAAAGGAAATAGACTCTTAGGAAGTCCAGGAAGCCCAGTGAGTCCCAAAGAAGTTGGAGCCAAAAAGGAATGCACCAAAGCACATCATCATTAAGTTACCCAAGATTAAAAATAAAGAGAGGATCTTAAAAACAGCAAGAGGAAGAGAGAGTTACCTACAAATGAGTTCCCATAAAGCTATCAGCTGATTTCTCAAAAGAAACCTTGCAGGCAAGAAGGGGCTGGAAAGAAGTATTCCAATTCATGAAAGGCAAGGACCTACATCCACAATTACTTTATCCAGGAAAGCTATCATTTAGAATGGAAGGGCAGATAAAATGCTTCCCAGATAAGGACAAGTTAAAGGAGTTCATCATGACAAAGCCATTATTATATGAAATGTTGAAGGGATTTAACTAAGAAATTGGAGAAGATCAAAAACTATGAACAATAAAATGACAACAAACTCACAACTATCAACAACTGAAACTAAAAAATGAACAACAATGAAAACAACTAAGCAAACAGCTAGAAGAGGAACAGAATCAGAGAAATGTACATTACATGGCAGGTTTTTGGTGTGGAGGGGGAGGGGAAGAATAGGGGGAAACATGCAGGGAATAAAAAGCATAATTGGTAGACATAAAAATAGATGGGGAGAGGTTCAGGATGGCATAGGAAACAGAGAAGTCAAAGAACTTATATGTACAACCCATGAACAGGAACTAAGGGGGGAATCTTGAAATGTTGAGAGGTGCAGGGCATAGAGGGGATAAGGGGAGAAAAAATGGAAAACTGTAATAGTACAATCAATAAAATATACTTAAAAAGAAAACTTTCATTCAGGTAGCAACTCGCATTTATGATAATGTTCTGGATATTGGAGATTACTTTTTCTCTTTACCTACAATTTAACATATTTTGTTCTACATTTGCTTGCTTGTGAAATAATAATAATAATTTAGCACATTTGATGTTCTAGGCACCAGGGGAAGGGCTTTATATGCATTTTCTCCATTAATTTTATGGAGAAAGTTAAGTTGATGTATAATGTCAACTCTGTAAGTCAGTTGACATTATAACCCCATATAAAACTGAAGACGCTGAGACTCAGAGAGGTAAAGAGCTTGGCCAAAGTTACTGAGCTCATAGGTAGGTGAAAGAGCAGAGTTTCTGACCTAGATCTGGCTGATTCCAAAGCTTAGAGTCTTAACCACTGTGTTTTTATAATATTCAGGAACCTATGTGGATTTAGAATTTTCTACACTGACATCTCCAAGTGTTTCAAATTATCAACCCTCAGTAGGAAAAGCAAGTGATTCAGTGGCTGGAGAATTCATACTAAGGCACTGACATGTTAAGAAAGGCTCCAGTCTGGTATTTATTTTACAGATTTTTACAAATCCTGAAGCTATAAGAAAGAGATAGGAATTTATAGAGTCAGCTTTGAAAATGACTACAGAGGCCAGAGTTGCACCATCAGGTTAGGTCTGTGACCAAACACTTTGTCATCACTTGAACAGCTGAGTAAGACAGGCCACGAGAGCATGCAAACATAAAGGCACTCTATTATTTGCTTCCATTTTCTTGGTGACTTTTTGTGTGATGCTGTGGGAAAACACTCAATTCCTGAAGTTTCATTGACTACTGAGACAAATAAAGATATTTGAACTAACTCTTGTTAAGAAATCATAATTCAGAAAGACAGAGACCATATTATAATTGTACTTGTGAATTTCATTTTGTTTTCTTTTATTCTTTTCTAAGTGAAATTGCCTCAGAAAATTAAAGAACCTTCTTATTTTCCATGTGTAGAATTTATTAGGTATGAAAATAATTCCTCTAGTTATACAATGGGGGAACCCAAAACCAGGAATTTTTTTATTAAAAAATTGTGCTTTCTTACATGTTTAAACTTCAGTCACCTCCAGAGTACTTTCCATTTGATGCAATATACTTATCAAGATATTTTTTCCACTGCTCAAAAGTTTTTTTAATTTGTCAATTTTGATGCCTTTTAGTTCCTCTGCTATTTTTTGTTTCACCTTTCCACATCAGCAAAATATTTCCCTTTGAAGACTTTTTTCATCTGGGGAAACAAAAGAAGTCACTTTGGGGTGAGATTGGGTGACTAGAGAGAGTGGGGCACAGGGGACATGCTGTTTGAGTCAAACACTGCTGAATACCCAGTGCAGTGTGAGCAGGTACACTCATGAATCATCCATCATGAAATGGGCACACAGGTTGAAAAGAGTCTTCAAAAAATTTTCACTGAAGCCATAGGCAGCCCCTCACAACACCAGCTGTACACTGATACAGATAGGTTCCTAGAACACTTGCTTGGTGGTGGAAGCCTCTACTACAAAGGGCTTGCCCTCCAGCAGATAATTCCATTTTGGGGGGATTCCCCTTGTATATTTTTATATTATTTGTCAAGGAGTAAGAAAATTGTAGTTTGAACACTTAAAAAGTATACCATTAAACTCAACCCCTGCATGGATGATTGCTTATTTTCTGGTAAAATTAATTTATATCACAAGATTCCCTCCCTCCTTCCCCCCCACCTTGTATTTGAGTATCTCTTTGTCTCAGGCAGAAAAAGGTACACTGAATAACAGCTCTGACTATCCTGACTAATTACGGGACTTATAATTTCTAGGTACCTCTCCACTAGTTGAATACTTCAAAATATTTGGGCCTCCTTTTTTCAAATATATTGACAAGATTATATATATATATATATATATATATATATATATATATATATATATATATATATATATATATATATATATATATATATATATATATATCTTTATATATATCTTTGTAGAAAAAAGAGCCAATTAATAAGTATATATTTAACAAAGTCATTTGGTATAGAACTTGAAAATTTCATTCAAATTGGGAAAGACACAAAACTATCATGACTAAAAAGAACTCCAAATAAATAATAAACATAATTGACCAAAAACTTGTTTAGTTTTTGTTGATATTGATTCATATACTATATACTTAACCATTTTAAAGTGAATACTTGAGTAATTTTTATTGTATTCACGAGGCTGTATAACCATTACCACTATCTACTTCTAAAACACTGTTATACTTTCACACACACAAAAAAACCCCTTATACCCATTAGCAGTCTCTCCTCATTTCCTTCTCCTCTGGCCCCTGGCATTTGCCTCTTCTAGATACCTCATGTTGAATGGAACCATAAAATATATGACCTTTTGTTCCTGGCATCTTTCACTTAGCATAATTATTTCAAGGCTTATTGATGTTTTAGCATGCATAAGTGCTTTATCATTTTATGACTGAATATGTGGATACAATATATTTATTTATTCATCTATCAATTGATGGCACTTGGGTTTTTTCTATTTTTTAGCTATTCAAAATACTGCTGCTATAAACATTTGTGTAAAAGTTTTCATGTGGACATATACTTTTACTTCTCTTGGGTATATACCTGGGAGTGGAAGTGCTGGGTCACATGATAACTCTCTGTGTAAATTTTTGAAAAATTTCCCAGCTGTTTTGCATAACCACTGCACTATTTTACATTCCCACAACAGAATATAAATATCCCTATTTTTTACTTCCTCACCATCACTTATTATCTTCTTTCTTTCTTTTTAAAAATTACAGTCAGCCATGTAGCTATCTTATTATTGTTTTGATTTGTATATTCATGTGCTTATTGGCCATTTATGTAGACATTTGCAGAAATGTGTAAGTCTTCTGCCCATTTTAAAATTGGAATTGGATTGTTTTCCTTTATGCTGTTCAGTTGCAAGTTTTCTCTATATTCTGGGTACAACACCCTGATCAGATATACATTTTGCAAATATTTTCCCAAATTGTGTTCCTTGTTATAGTAGCTGTCCAGATCCATAATTTTATATGGATCTGGACAGTTAATATAACATATATGTATGCTTTTGTTTGCACATTGTTTCTTCTTACTACCTTTTTATCTGACAGCATTCTCTTCTTCTCTTGTAGCTATGATTTTCTAGCTAATTATCTTCCATTCCCTCCCCAAAGTTCCATCCCCTCATGTCCATGATGAGCATGCGACCCAAGGTAGGCCAAATTCATTGCAGAATGTTTCACTCTGGTTGGAAGCTAAAGATCGTTTTTCCTCTGCTGGCAAACCTATGAGTATGTAACAACAGAACTCCTTTATTTATGTCCCTCACATGGCAAAAATCCTTTTGACAGGAGAGAATGAAATCCACAAGCAGAGAAGCAAAGCAAAGCAAAAATGGGACAGAGTTGTGGTTGTGTCAAGAATCCTGTTGCATTTGTTTCCAGCTATACTCCTGCCTTCCCTTGTTATGTGAGCAAATAAAATCCTTTATAGTCTTGATTGACTTGGAGTTAGAATTCTGTCAGTTGAAATTTAATGGTTCCTGACTAATGCAGTTAGTTTATGGCTTCTAAAAGACATTATAACCAGTAAGTCTTGCATAGGGAAGGTTTGTAATACTTAGTCTCTGGGGAGAAATGCAAGGCAAATATAATGACTGGATCAAAATTGGGAACATACAGGTTAATACATCTGGGAAACAAGATGAAAATGTGTGAGTTTATGGGAAAGAAGCTTGTAAGGAAAAGAGTCATTCAAATGACAATGAATCATACCATATGAATCAGTGATATGAAATGACAAGTAAAGGGGCCTTGGGGTATGGAAGAGATGATGGTCAAGTATATTGTGAATCATAGAGACTCATGTTAAACAAGGACATCAGTCTTTATAAACAATAGGCATGTGTCACCCATGAATGTGGCTAGTCTATCTCTGCCTCCCTTCTGTGTCATCTTTCTGTACTTTAATCTTCTTCAATCCTTCTGTAGCAGTCTATCCTTTGGTCCTTTTGTGTTAAAGACTGAAAAGGCCATGTAAGTATTAGATATCTCTACACATGAGATTTGGAATTTTAGAGAATAAAAAATAGTAGTAACATTTATAATTATACAGAGAGAAAACAGCAAGCTCTGACTTGATACTGTTCTCCATGCTATGATCTGAGGACAATTTCCAACCTATAGCCTTTCTACCCCTTAGATTTCTCTATTTTTCCTCCTACAGGTTATAATTCATGTATAAAGAAGATCTTTTTAAAAATATTCTGGACTTCCGGCCAAGATGGAGGCATAGCTGGACATGCTGTGCCTCCTCTCACAACCAAGATTGAGGACAGCGGAGTCTGTGGCCTGTGGAGTCGGATCAAGCATTATAAGCCGGTGGGGCACACAGTCACTCCAGGTGCACAGGCAGAGGCATTGCAGAATGTAAGGAGGCCAAGCAGGGTGCACAAGTTGGTGGACCGCAGACACATATTTGGGCACGGATAAACCAGGCGAAAATGGGCAGCAAGACAGACTGTGTGATGCAGGGCCCAGTGCAGGGAAGTGAAGCCTAAAAGCATCCATTGAAAATATTTGTAGGGGCTGAGGTGCTGGGAGGGAGTCCGAGCCTCACAGGAGAGTTCGTTGGGGAGACCCACAGGGTCCTGGAGCATGCGCAGGCCCACCCACATGGAAATCAGTACCAGAAGGGCCCAATTTGATAGGGGAAAGATGCTGAATGGTCTGGAATCCATGAAAGAGTGTGGAGCAAGCGCCATTGCTCCCTCTCAGAACCCGCCCCCACATCCAGCATCACAACCCAGCCACTGGGCTGCCCCGCTCTGGTGAACACCTAAGGCTCCACCCCTCACTACGTAACAGCCGTGACCAGACAAAAACAAAACAAAACAAAAACAAAACAAAACAAAACCAAGGATGGCTCAAGAGGGTGAACAGACTGGAGCCCCGGAGCTAATTCATCTGAGTGACCAGGAGGTGGTCAGCCTATCAGATGCAGAGCTCATAGCACTGGTAGCCAACCTATCAGAAGCACAGTTCAAAGCTTTGGTGATTAGGAAGCTCACAGAATTGGTTGATTTTGGTCACAAATTAGAGGAACAAATGGAGGCTACAATAAGTGAAATGAAGAAAAATGCACAGGGAACCAATAGCGATGGGAGGAAAACTGGGACTCAAGTCAATGGAGTGGACCAGAAGGAAGAAAGAAACAACCAAACAGAAAAGAATGAACAAACAAGAATTCAAAAAAATGGGGAGAGGCTTAGGAACATCCAGGACATCTTTAAACATCCCAATGTCCAAATTATAGGGCTACCAGAAGGGGAAGAGGAAGAACAACAAGCAGAAAACTTATTTGAACAAATAATAAAGGAGAACTTACCCAATCTGGCAAAGGAAATAGATTTCCAGGAAGTCCAGGAAGCTCAGAGAATTCCAAAGAAGTTGGACCCAAGGAGGAACACACCAAGGCACATCTTAATTACATTAGCCAAGATTCAAATGAAGGTGAGAATTCTAGAAGCAGCAAGGGATAAAGGCAGAGTCACCTATTAAGGAGTTCCCATCAGACTGTCAGTGGATTTCTCAAAAGAGACCTTACAGGCAAGAAGGGGCTGGAAAAAGTATTTGAAGTCTTGAAAGGCAAAGACCTCCATCCAAGATTGCTCTATCCAGCAAAGCTGTCATTTAGAATGGAAGGGCAGATAAAGTGCTACTCAAATAAGGTCAAGTTCAAGGAGTTCATCATCACCAAGCCCTTATTATATGAAATGCTAAAGGGACTTATCTAAGAAAAAGAAGATAAAAATGGGACAGTAAAACGACAGCAAACTCACAGACATTAACAACCATACCTAAAACAAAAGCAAACTAAGCAAACAACTAAACCAGGAGCAGGAACACAGAAATGGAGATCACATGGAGGGTTTGCGACAGGCAAGTGGGAGGAGGAGAGAGGGAGAAAAGGTACAAAGAAGAAGTAGCATTGATGGCGGGTAGAAAATAGACAGGGGGAGCTCAAGAATAGTGTGGGGAAAGTAGAAGGTAAAGAACTTATGAAACATGGACATGAACTAAAGGGGAGAATGTGGGTGTGAGGGGTTGTGAAGGGTGGAGGGGAATGATGGGGGAGAAATGGGACAACTGTAATAGCATAATCAATAAAATATAATTAAAATATTGTTTTATTTTATATTTTTAATTTTAATTTTTAAGTTTTTAATTGTTATTCTATTACAGTTGTTCCAATTTTTCCCCTTTGCCTTTCCCAGGCCAACCACTGCTCCCACAATCAATCCCTACCCTGTTTTTGTCCATGGGTCATTCATACATGTTCTTTGACTTGACCCTCCCCCTTCTTTCTGTCATTATCCCCCTATCCTTCCCCTATGGTCGCTGTCAGTTTGTTCCATCTTTCCATAATTCTGGTTCTATTTTTCTTCATTAGTTTATTTTTGTTCATTGTAGGTGAACAAAAGTTCAAAGCTCTGGTGATTAGGAAGCTCATTACCAATCATATGGTATTTGTCTTTCACCGACTGGCTTATTTCACTTAGCACAATATTCTCCAGTTCCATCCACACTGTCATGAAAAGTAGGAGTTCCTTCCTTCTTTTTGCTGCATAGTATTCCACTTAGTAAGTGTACCACAGTTTTTTGATTCATTCATTTACTGATGGACATTTAGGCTGTTTCCAGCACTTGGCTATTGTAGATAATGCTGTTATGAACATAGGAGTGCAGGAGTTCTTTTGAATTGGTGTTTTGGGGTTCTTAGGGTATATTTTCAGCAGTGGGATTGCTGGGTCAAAAGGCAGTTCCACTTTTAGTGTTTTGAGGAAATTCCATACTGTTCTCCTCAGTGGCTACACTATTATGCATTTCTACCAATAGCGCACAGAGATTCCCTTTTCTCCACATCCTCACCAGCACTTGTTCCTATTTATTAATAATGGCCATTCTGACAGGAGTGAGGTAATATCTCATTGTGGTTTTAATTTGCATCTCTCTGATGGCTAGTGATGTTGATAATCTTTTTATATGCGTAAGGGCCCTCTGTATGTCCTTGGAGAAGTGTCTGTTCAGGTCCTTTACCCATTTTTTAATTGGATTGTTTGTCTTCCTGGTGTTGAGTTGTATGAGTTTTTATATATTTTGGAGATTAAACCCTTGTTCAATGTATTACTGGCAAATATGTTGTCCTGCAACCATTCAGGTCTGCGCAGGTTCACACAGGATTTGGGCAGACAGAAGAAAATTCATGGAGCTATTGGGATGCCTGAAATGTCTTTATTTCTGGGATGGGGTGATCCATGTACACTGTAAGCCACCCGTCACCCTGCAGGCAGTCCTGACTTCCTTATGTATTAAATGTACACAAAGCTGGCAAGGTGTCAATACTTACTTTCAGGTTATATAACAGCTTCATTCTATGGATGTGGGCCCCTACTCACGGCTATATGAACACTGCTAAATTATGTTAACCCTGGACATCCAGGTGATGGAGGCTGACTGACTGTGTCCCTACATTCCACACCTTCAGTGTTCCTCACCATATAATCTACACGAGGGTGTCTTCTACAAGGGTCCATTGGTGAGAAGGACAGAGCCCTGCACCCAAATGCCACTACAGCAGCATAAGCTGCAAGAGCTCACAACCAAAACACAAGCGATACTACCCAAGACAGCAAGGACCCACCACTGTTCAATAGTTAAAGATGCCCACCATTCTTACAGGGAATCACCTGTTAGGCCTTCGACAACATGGGTCTCAGAAACTAATGCCCATAGAGCTTGGCTAACATTGTGGTGGACATCTGGAATATAAGACAGCATTCAGCCCCTACTAGGGCACATACTTCACGTTGTGATGCAGTGAGCATGTCCAAGGCCATGCAATTTATAGGGCAACTTTTCTTAATTGATACACTTCCTAATTTAAGAGGCTCAAAGAATCATGTATGGCATTCAACACACAAACAGTGGGCAAAGCTAAAGCAGTTATCTCAGCCTTAGTGACTATGGAAGCAGCTTTAGGAGAAAAAATGGCTAATGGTTAAACCCACCAGGGGGTACACTTTACCTGGTATTGCACCTTAAACACTTTCCAATTGGCTGGACCATTCATAAGAGTTTTCTGAACTTAGGCAGGCAGATAAGGCCACTTCCAGGTACAATGGCCAGTCCAATTTCTGAGCAAGTAAGGCCACCCATGCGAGCCACACACCCACAGGGCCCTAGTGGGAACTGCAGCCCACGTGTTATTCCACACCTCCCAGTACTGCTTAAGAGTATGCTTTTGACACAGACCTCTTGGAGTCCAGCCCACTTGGGCTTGTCCTTTAGGGTTCTCAATACAAAGGGGACTGGTCCAGCCACCTCCATGGCCTCAGCCTTGAGCCACCCTGAGTCATCCCATTTGGAGTAGCCACCTAATGGCTGGGGCCCATCACACTGCTTTTGGGTCCCAGCATAGGTGTCAGACCACGTCACCTTCCACCAGGAATGTGCATTGTTCCACTTATGTTGTAACCAAGTCCAGCTGAGACAGAAGCTGGAGAGACATGCCATGGGAGGCTAGCAGCCAAGCTAAGGGGGATTTCAGTGTAGATCCAGCATGCTGATTGGTTAACCACTGAGGCATAGGTATGTACCCAGTCAACTAGGGTGGTAGTTTGCACCCTAGTGGTGAAAAAACAAGACAGTTATTGGAACTAACAATGGCAAATCATGACCCTCAGGCAAAGTGCAGCAACTTTCTGGTCAGCTGATAAGATGATGACTGGCAGAGAGGGCCTGTTGTAGACCCTTCTGCATGGTGCGGACCCAGCTCCCACTCAGAGATGCACAGGACCCATGCCCTCAGATAGGTTCTCTCATGGGTAATCAGCTTTGCAATATACCTAGGCTGCTCTGAGGCTTGCTTTTGCTAAAACTCCCTCCTCTGCAATTGCTAAACCTTGCAGGGACCAGTGTAACTGGCTCAACCACTTTTGCCTTTTCATTTGCTAATATCCTTCTTCTGTGGTGTGATTAGGGGCATTGGCTCCCTTTGTTGTAACTTGGGCATAGTGAGCGAGGACTATTTCTCCTCACATTCTATTTCTCCTCACATCTTGTAATGTGAGGAGAAATAGAATAAAGGCCTGTCATGGTGGAGGCCACAGCTTTTGCTCCCCTTGAGAGAAAAGCCATGCTGTCATCCTTTTTCTTCCATTGGATTCTGTAGTCTGTGTGTATGTTTTATTTCATCCATAATGACTCGGACACTGCTAGCCTGTGTTCACATCAGGGGCCTCCCTGGGCAAGAATACCATACCTTTTGTGCCTCATCTGGGGATTCCGCATCTACTTGCAGCAACAGTCGGGAACTCAAAATGGGCCATAAGGATATTGCAAAGGTGCCACAGAGAAACATTGTGTGGTCTGCTGATTCTGGGTATGTTACCCACAATATTGAGGACCATGTCCCAATTATTCAGGGCTCTATTTGCAAGTTTCTCTCCACACCTTGTCCTCAGGGGACAACAAGGGCCACCCAACGCATGAAGGGGGATTTTATTTTACCAGGCCACATCCAAGTGGCCATTTGCCTGTGCTTCAGCCCTCAGGTGCAAGAAGAGAATGTTTCTATTTTCCCATGCTTGGTTTTAGCAAACCATTCTTTGTACTTGTAGCTGAATTGGAGCTGTAGAAGTCCAGTAGAATATGTTTCACCAGAGTTGGGCACCCCATACTTCTCTCATTTAGAATTTGGAGGACACTCCACAAACATTTTGTACAGACCCCCCTCCCCCAATGTAGGTGTGGCAGCTGTGGCTCAACAGGCCCTGCTTTAATAGGCAGTTGTATTGTTTAAAAATTTTGGCAGATTGGGGGTGATATGCCACATGGAACTTCCAGTCAATTTGCAAGTCTCAGGACCATTGCTGCACTAAGGCTTCCATAAAACTCATTCCTTGATCAATTTCAATGGTCAAGGGTCACCCAAAAGTGGCTCATAAGTGCTCTAGCATAGTGATCACTTTTTGATCTGGGTGGTGTGTGGGGTATGCAGCCAACAGTCCAGTGGCCATGTCCACACACATGATTGCATACTTAGACCCCTCTGAACTAGTTAGGGGTCTGATCATGTCAACCTGCCACCAGGTCAGTGGTGCTTGCCCCACACCACCTGCCCAGTACTTCACACAGGCCTCCAGGGATGCTCTTGCAAGCAGACAACAGAGGTCTCACAAGTTCCTGTACCTCTGCTAAGGTAACAGGTATGCCCCCCAATTTTTATAGTAGACCACATGGTCTTCTGTCCAGTATGTAAGAGGCAACAGTATAACCACAGGGTGATTTCTATTCCTGACAGGCTGGTAGGCACCATTTCCAGCCATTGTACCTTAGCTAGCATATCAGCTTCTTCATTCCCAGGGGAAGGAAGGGGTGAATGCCTGGCACATGATATACAGTGATTTGTTTTTGGTGGTTTAATTCCCATAGGTCTTGCCACAGCCTGTCCCCCCATAATGGCCTACACATAACCATTCATTTATTTGCATGCCATGTTGAGATCCATAACATTAGTCCCTAGTACACCATCCAACTCTCTGTGCAAATAGTCACAGACAGTGTTTCATCTGCAAGCATGAGCCACAGGGCCCACAGTTCTGCCCACTGGCTACTTTGACCTACTTTAGTGTCAAACCAGATTGTGTCTGTTTCTGGTTGAATTGCCACAGTAGTCCCTATGGGACCCATCAGTATACCATGCATCTGAGTGAATAGGTACCTGCCTTTCATGGAAGGGGTTAGCTTCCATTTCTTCTATAGTGGCAGGGGCAGTAGATTTTTCATTACATAGTTAACAGGGCCCAACATCTCTTGCAACTTGGCCCACAAGGGGCTAATCAAAAGAATAAATACTCCTTTGTTGCAGATAAGCCTCCCCATCCCCCTGCTCTGCCCCACCAGCTTAGCTAATGTGAACATCTGGGCTGTCTCACTATGAGGCTTGGCCATCTAGTGTTGGACTCACCCTGTATTGAGGTAAGTGGTCCTTACTGTTACAAGGCAGATCCTGTTATAGTCTCCATGGTCACCAGAGCAGCATATACTGCTGTCAATTGCTTTTTGATAAGAAAGTACTATACCTCTGCTCCTTTCTATAATTGGGAACAGAAACCCCAGTGTTTTTGTAGCCTTTATGAATGTTGTCACAAACCCCACCCAAAGCCTTCTTGGGTGACATACACATCTAGCTCATAAGAACTGGCAGAATCCAAAGCATGCAAAGCCTGAGTGCATTTAATAATGTGCTTTGCTCCTTGGAACTCTTCTTTCAAGGTCAGGGTCCAGCCCCATTTCATTCCCTTTTGTACAAAGTGCATAAAGGGTGGATAACTTGAGCAAGGTGAGACACAAACACTCTCCAGTACCCCAGCAGGCCCCCAAATGCCTGGAGCTGCTTCACACTGGTTGGGGTAGGATATGCCTGAATTTTATCTATCATTGCATTAGGGATTACTTTTGTCTTACTTGACCAGACAACCCCCAAGAATTTGACAGATAATCCAGGCCCTTGGAGCTTGGCTTCATTGACTGCCCAGGCACATGTCACAGCTCAGGTGTGACAGCACTTGTGGCACTGCCTTTTCTTTTTTTTAATTTTAATTTTATTTTATTATTTTATTTTATTTTTTAAAAAATTTATTTTAATTGTTGTTCTTATACAGTTTTCTGTTTTCTACTCCCATCCCGTCCCACCACCCCAGCCCTCCCCAGCTCCCTCCCATTTCCACCCCCCCAGCTTTTGTCCATGTGTCTTTCATACTTGTTGCTCTAATCCCTTCCCCTTTTCCCTAGATATTCCTATCCCTCTCCTCTCTTGTTCTCAATTTCAGTGTCTTTGGTTATATTATGCTTGTTTGTTCATTTTTTTTATTAGGTTCCTGTTAAAGGTGAGATCATATGGTATTTGTCTTTCACCTCCTGGCTTATTTTGCTTAGCATAATGCTCTCCAGTTCCATCCATGCTGTCGTGAAGGGTAGGAGCTCCTTCTTTCTTTCTGCTGCATAGAATTCCATTGTGTAAATGTATCATAGTTTCTTGATCCATTCATTTACTGATGGGCACCTAGGTTGCTGCCTTTTCTAATCTGCAAGAGAGTCACTGGTTAGCAAAACATCATCAATGTAGTGAAGAAGGCTCATAGAGGCAGGCCATGGCCACTTAGCTAGGTCCTCTGCCACAAGCCCATGACAAATGGTTGGGCTGAGGAATAACCTTGAGGGAGCATTGTAAAAGTCAATTGTTGACCTTCCAATGTAAAGGCAAACTGATCTTGGCTCTCCAGAGAAATATCAGTGGAGAGAAAGGCATTTGCTAGATCAGCTACAAAGTGGTAAGTTCCCAAGTTATTAATCAGTCTATCAAGTCCATCACAGACGGGACTGTTGCATGTATTGGGGGAATGACATTATTCAGCTCCCAGTAATCTACCATCATTTTCCAAGTGCCATCCATTTTCCACATTGACCACAGGGGAGAGTTGAAGGAACTGTGGGTAGCCCTAATTATCCCCAACTTCTGCAACTTTCCTATAGTTGCCATAATCTCTTCCTGTCTTCTGGACAACTGGTACTGCTTCACCAGTCACCCATTGAGGGAATGGTAACTGAATGTGGGCATGCTTAGCATGCCCCCGCAGAATGGCTTTTACCACTTGCACTCGCAGGTGGAGCTCTCCCACAATGGTTTGCAGCCACAATCCTTGGAGCACATCAGTGCTCAGGATATACTCTGGAATGGGGAAACATATACAGTGTATTCACAAGGTAGGGGGTGGCAATTGCCCAATACTGAGGGAAAGTCACATGACCTTCAACATCACACTACATCCTTCGTAACTATCACTGAAGGTCTCAGGCCCCAGAAGCTTGTGAGGGTTTCCATACATGAGAGTTCTGCCCTTGTGTCTGTTATAGCCAGGACCCATAGGGAACTAGTAGATAGCCAATTCTACATGTGGCATCTGGTCCCCACCCATGCCCTACAGACAGATCCCTTGCCCCTCCCCTTATTCAAAGTTCTACAGGATATCTCACACTCTTCTTGGGAGGTTGGCATAGCCAGATGATCTTCTAGCCATATAGGCTGGGCCTTTTGTGTCTCTCGGTTTTCCATTTGCGGCCTTCTTCTTCTGGGGCTGCCGGAAACGTTGGTCAGCTCACAACTATTTCCACAGTCCTAATAAGTAGTAGGCATTTGGCTTCCCATCAATTTTATTTTGATCTACTCCTGCCCTCAAAAGATCCACCCACATTTGGGTCCCGGTCACCCACACGGGCTGCTCCTTGCCTGCAGAAGAGAGAGGAGCAGGACACTGCCAGAACTCCTTTCTGCTATTGCTGACTCTCCACCTTTTACAAACTTGTCACCATTGTTGTGATGTCATTAATACTGCGCCATACATGGGGGGCCAAAATAGCCATGAAGGATCCAAAAGAAGTGGAATGGGCATGCTGTAGCACCAGATCTCTAATTCCTGCTGTAAAGTCATCAGGGCCAGGAGTATTGGGATCAAACATGGCCTGGTGCATGCCCAACTCCTGTAGGATCTACACTAAGTCCCTGTAGGACTGCCATTCACTCACACTGTCTGGCACATTTCATGCATCCTCCCAGACTATATGAATCACAGCCACAACCCATTCCAACAGAGAATGAGGGCCCTGTCCCCTTCCATGCCTCTGGGCTACTTTGCAGCTGCTGGCACAGGGAGGAGTGAGCTGTGATGGAAGCCACCTTTTCCACCTCATTATCAGTGCACGTAATACTATCCACTCCTAAATCCCAAAGGTAGAGGAGCAACGCTGCTAAGGGCATCCTTGGGGGCTGCCAAAACTGTTTCGCTAGATTGACTAGTTTGCCTTGCCTAAAGAGGTGGTAGTGGTGTGCTTGATCATTTGGGCAGGTTTCCCACAGACTCCATAGGCTGCTGTGATTTTCATCCTTTGTATCACTACTGGGCAAGCCCACAGGGAACTCAGTTCCTCTCCCTCAGCCTTCAAGGTTTCCACTCCTTCATGGGCTCTCAATTAACTGCACTGTGCCATGAGGTGCAGTCTCTATCACAGCTCAAAAAGCTGAAAGAAGCACCCAGCTCATGGCTCCCATGGCTGCTTGGGCACTTGGCTTCTCCAGGGTCTCTCCCACTACCTGCTGGGCCTTCTTTACCATGTTTGGGGTGCCACTAACATCAGGCCAGTTCTGGGGTGGGGAGCTCAAGCCACCAGGAGACTTGCCACCAGATAACACATGATGGTGGCTGGCCACCCCACCAAAACCCCCTCTGTGGTTGCTGGTGGCTCCTCCATACAGTACTGCAAGAAATTCTGCCAGTGGTGTCAATTGTCCTACAAACATTCAAGGCCGGGAAAGTTCACATGGAATTCGGGCAGATGGAGGACAATTCATAGAGTTGTTGGGATGCCTGACTGCCTTCATTTCTGGGGTGGGGTGATCCATGTATGTTGCAAGCTGCTTGTTGCCCACAGGAAGTCCTGACTCCTTCATATACTAAATGCACACAAAGCCAGCAAGGTGCCAATACTGAACTTTAGGTTATATAACACAGCTTCATTCTATGTATACAGGCCCCTACTCAAGGTTATAGGAACACTGACTGCTAAGTTATGTTTACCCCAAACATCCAGGTGAGGGAGCCTGACTGATTCCATTGTCCTGCACCTATGCTCTCCTATACAGTTGGTTCTGTTTTCATTTTGATGGTAGTTTCTTTAGCCATGCAGAAGCTTTTTAATTTGATGTAGTCTCATTTGTTTATTTCTTCCTTTATTTCCCTTGCTCTAGGAGATATATAGGCAAAAGTATTGTTATATAGGATATCTGAAATTTTACTGCCTATGTTTTCCTCTAGGACTTTTATGGTGTCACAACTTATAATTAAGTTTTTTATCCACTTTGAGTTCATTCTGGTGTATTGTGTAAGTTGGTGGTCTAGTTTCATTTTTTTTTGGGTGTACCAGTTCAGTTCTCCCAACACCATTTATTGAAGAGGTTATTTTTACTCCCTTGTATGCTAATGTCCCCTTTGTCAAATATTAATTGACCATAGAGACATGGGTTTACTTATGGGCTTTCTATTCTGTTCCATTGATCTATTTGTCTGTTCTTATGCCAGTACCAGAATATATTGATTACAGTTGCCATGTTTGATATCAGGTATTGTGAACCCTCCTACTTTGTTCTTGTTTCTCAAGATTGCTGAGGCTGTTCTGGGTCTTTTTGGTTCCATATACACTTTTGAAATATTTGTTCTGGATCTGTGAAATATGCCATTGCTATTTTAAAAGAATTCTATTGACTCTAAAGATTGCTTTAGGTAGTATGGACATTTTAATGATGTTAATTCTTCCAATCCATGAACATGATAGGTGCTTTCATTCATTTCTATCTTCCTCAAATTCTTTCTTTAATGTCTTATAGTTTTCTGAGTATAGGTCTTTTATCTCCTTGATTAAACAAATTTCTAGGCACTGTATTTTTCTTGTTGCTGTAGTAAATGGGATTTTTTTTTTTGCTATTTTTCTTCCTGATAGTTCATTCTCTTTCTGATAGTTCATAGTACAAAAATGGCATCAATTTATGAATACTGACTTTGTATCCCACTATTTTACCAGATTCATTTATTAGGTTGTGTAGTTATTTGGTGGAGACTACAGGATTATCTATGTACACTATCATGTTGTCTGTGAATAATAACAGTTTTAATTCCTCCTTTCCAATTTGGATTGCTTTTACTTCTTTTTTTTTTGTCTGATGACTGTGGCTAGAACTTCCAGTACTACGTTAATAGAAGTGGTGAAAGTGAACAAGACTTTTCTTGTTCCTGATCTTAAGGGGAAAGCTTTTAGTTTTTGCACACTAAGTATGATATTGGCAATATTTTTCTCAGATATGGCCTGGCCTTTATTATGTTGACATACGCTCCTTCTATTCCCTCTTTGTTGAATGTTTTTAAATTTTTTTATCATAAATGGGTGCTGGATATTATCAAATGCTTTTCCAGGATCTATTGATATGATCATGTGATTTTTGCCCTTCCTTTTGTTTATGTGCTGTATTACGCTTATTGATTTGCAGCTATTGTACCATCCTAGCCTCCCTGGGATGAATCCCACTAGATCATAATGTTTTTAATGTATTGCTGGATCTGGATTGCCAATATTTTGTCAAAGATTTTAGCATCTATATTCATCAGAGTTGTTGGCCTGTATTTTTTTCTTTCTATCTTCTGTCTTTATCTGGTAAGGCAATTAGAATAATACTGCCCTTGTATAAAGAGTTTGGGAGACTTCCATCTTATTGGAACTTTTTGGAATAGTTTGAGAAGGATAAGAGTTATTTCTCCTTTAATTGTTCAGTAAAATTCACCTATGAAGCCATCCAGTCCAGGGTTTTTGTGTGTATGGAGATTTTTGATTCCTGCTTCAATTTACTAATTATTGGTCTAATCAGGCTTTCTGTTTCTTCATGATTCAGTTTTTGGAGGTTGTATGTTTCTAGAAATGTATCCATTTAGCCCTCATTGTCCAGTTTCTTGGCATATAGTTGTTTGTAGTAATTTCTTTTTAATTTTTAATTTTTTAAAATTGTTGTTTGTGTATTCATAGTAATGTCTTACAATCTTTTGCGTTTCTGTGGTATCAGTTGTAACTTCTCTTTTGTTTCTGATTTTATTTGGGTTCTCTTTTTTTCATGATAAGTCTGGTTAAAGGTTTGTCAATTTTGTTGATCTTTTAAAGAACAAGCTCCTGGATTCATTGATCCTTTGAATATATATTTTTTGTCTCTATTCCATTTATTTCTTCTCTGATCTTGATTATTTCCTTCTTTCTATTTGATCTGGGCTTTGTTTATTGTCCCTGTAGTTCATGTAGATGTGGGGTTAGGTTTGTTTATTTGGGAGTTTTCTATCTTCTATAGGTAGGCCTGTATTGTTATAAACTTCCCTCTCAGGACTGCCTTCACTATGTCTCATATGTTTTATGTTGTTGTGTATTTATTTGTTTCCAGGTGCTTCTTAATTAGTTATTTGATTTCACTGTTAACTCATTCATTATTTAAGATATTATTCAGTCTCCATGTATTTGACTGTTTTTGAGTTTTTCACTTGAAGTTGGTTTCTAGTTTCAAGCCATCATGATCTGAGAAGATGCTTGATATGATTTTAGTTTTTTTGAGTTTGTTAAGGCTTGTTTTGTGATTAACATGTAGTCTGTTTTTGAAAATGTTCCATGTGCATTTGAAAAGAGTGCATATTTTGCTTCATTAGGGTGAAATATTCTGTATACATCAAGTAAGTCCGTTTGATCAAGAGTGCTGTTCAATGCCACAATATTCTTGTTGATCTTTTGGAAGATCTATCCATTGTTTAAGGTCCTCTACAATGACTGTGTTGCTGTCAATGTCTTTCTGAAAGTACTCCAAACCTTTTCTTATATATGTAGGTGCTCCTACATTGGGTGAGTATGTGCTGACAAGGGTTATATCCTCTTGTTGGACTGCTCCCTACAGTATTATGTAGTGACCTTATTTCTCTCTTGTTATGACCTTTGTTTTAAAGTCTATCTTTTTCTGATGTAAATATTGCTACCCCAGGTTTTTTCATGTTTGCTTGCTTGGAATATTTTTGCCATCCCTTCCCTTTCAGCCTGTGTAGGTCTTTTGTTCTGATTTGGGTCTCTTGTAGATAGCATATATGTGGGTCTTGTTTTCTTATCCATTCAGCTACCCTATGTCTTTTGATTGGAGCATTTAGTCTATTTACAACTAAGTTATTATTCAGGTACTATTTCTTTGCCATTTTTCCCTTTGTAGCTGTATTCCCCTTTCACTCTTTCTTCATCTTCTTAAAGCAATCCCTTTAGCATCTCTTGCAATGCTGGTTTGGTGGAGATGTACCCTTTTAGCCTTTTTTTGTCTCATGTTGGGAACCACCCTGCTTGGTTTCAGAAGCTGTAGCCCCCCATGGCTAAGGCTGAGTGAGTGACCTTGGAACCATAAGCCACTAAGGAGACAAAGTTTATCTCCATGGCAGGGCTGCTGCCTCTGCCACTTTTATTTCACCCTGCCTGGCCCCCAGTGCGTGATCAGTTAGCCAATGATGGGTAAGAATCCTCAAGGAGGGATGACCGAAGACAGGCACAATCACAAGGGAACCTCAGGGAAGGAGTTGGGAGACTATAGTAAAAGGGGGTGATGGACCTGTGCTCCTTGGCTTTGACATAGCCTGAGTCCTCATTCTGTCTGCAAGAAGTCTCCTAATCTCTTGGCTGCCTTACTTCCCCTGCTTGATTTAAACCTGAAACAATGACAGAGGGCAGTGAAGCCCTGTGCTAGAAAGGCGGGTTCCCTGGGGCAATCAGGCCTAAGAAAGAATACATAAAATCCTGTGAAATCTGCTTTGCTAAGAATGCTCTCAATCTTCTGATAAGGGTTTGAGCAGGATATGAGTTTGTTTCCCAAAGTTTTGTAGCCCTTTAGCTAACAGACACTGACTGAAAATAAGCCCTCATAGTTCTTTGTGTGTTGTCTATTGTTTGATCCTTACTGCCTGACAATGATTGAGTTTCACCTGTATTCCTGTGCAAAATGAACCCAATAAAAGCCCATTGAGGAAAAGGTTCTTGATCATTCTCCTTTGGGAGATTGGCCACCTTTCCTCCCTAAGCAGATCATGTCTTGGTAGATTTATTCTCACCCATGGCAGATGGGGGTCTCTGTGGGCAAAGCTCCACCACAGTCTGGGAAGCTCCTTATTTTGTCTTCCATTTTAACTGAGATCCTTGTTGGATAGAGTAGTCTTGGTTACAGGTCATTGCTTTTCATTACTTGGGATATTTTGTGCCAGTTCCTTTTAGCTTGTAATGTTTCTTTTGAGAAATCAGTCGATAGCCTTATTGGAGCTCCTTTGTATGTTACTAGCTGTTTCTTCCTTTCTGCCTTTAAGAGACTGCCTTTGTCTTTAAAGTTTACCATTTTAATTATGATGTGTCTTGGGGTAGGCCTCTTTCAGTTCAGCTTGATTGGGACCCTCTGTTCTTTCTAGATTTGCATGACTTTTTCCCTCACCAAGTTAGGCAAGTTTTCTGTCACTACTTTTCCAAACAGGTTTTCTATATCTTGCTTCTTTTCTTCTCTTTCTGATGCATATATTGTCATGTTTCATGTTTTCCTTTAGCTCCCTTAAACTATCTTTTCTTTTTTAGCCTTTTTTTTTGTTTTGTTGCCCTCTCTGGGTGTTGTTTTGTACATTGTCATCCAACTCACTGATTCAATCCACTGCTTGATCTAGATTACTTGTAATTCCTTCTAGTGTATTCTTCATTTCAGATATTGTGTTCTTCCTTTCCTCCTGCATCTTATTCATAGTTTCTTTTCCCTTTTTCATGTTAATGTAGTTACTAGTAAGTTCTTTGTAGCTTCTATAGATACCATTGAGCTCATCGAGCATCCTTATAACAATTATTTTGAACTCTATGTTTGATAGATTGTTTGCCTCAATTTCAGTTAGCACTCTTTCTGTGGATTCCTCCTTTCTTTTAAATCGGGAGTTGATTCTTTATTTCCCCATTTTAGGTGACTCTCTTTATTTGTTTCGGCATATTAGATTTATCTGCTTTGACTCCCTGTTTTTGAGGGGTGGTGCTCTGTAGCAGGAGACCTGTGGACTCACAGGTGTAGTCTCCTTGATCTTCTGAAATGGATTCTCTTGGGATGCCCTTTAGACCATTTATGTGGGTTTTCTTGTTGTATTTGGGTTTTGTTGTTGTTAGGTCATTCTTGGTGTGTTCTTCCCTCTGGTTGGCTGAATGAGTGTTACACCACCCACTAACTCTTATATGCTGTTGTACAGGTGCTGCCAGGAGAAAACCAAACAACCCAGTCAAAAAAGAAACCAAACCCACAAAAATAAACTTCAACCACAATCACACTGTCAAAAGCAAATGAGCAAATACTAATAAAGATAGAGAGATTAAGATGACTATAAGAAAGTAAAAACAAATATGACATGACTAACAGAAGAAAAATGTTTGAGAGGTAGAGAGTAGATATAAAATAACAGTAGACAATAGGAGCAACAATGAAAGAAAGAAAAAAACTTACATTGTAAGTTAAAAATGGAGGGGAGAAGTCAAAATAGAGTAAGAAAAGGGAAGAGTATCATATGAGTTTCAAAAATCTTTTTTAAATATCCCAAAACCAGATAAAGACACAACAAAAAAAAGAAAACTTCAGACCAAAAATGCTGATCAACGTATATGCTAAAATTCTAAATAAAAATTGGCAAACCACATGCAACATTTCACTGAAAAGATCATACAGCATGATCAAGTGGAATTCATACCAGGGATGCTATGATGGTACAATATTCGCAAATCAATAAACATAATACATCACATAAACAAAATCAAAGACAAAAATCTCATGATCATATCAGTAGATTCAGAAAAAGCATTTGATAAGGTATAGCACCCATCTATGATCAAAACACTCAGCAAAGTGTGAATAGCAGGAGCATTTCTCAACATAATAAAGGCCATATATGACAGACCTACAGCCAACATCATCCTAAATGGGAAAAACCTAAAAACTTTCCTACTAAGATCAGGGACAAGACAAGGCTGTCCACTTTAATCACTTTTATTCAACATAGTACTGAATGTCCTAGCCACAGCAATCAGACAAGAAAAATAAATAAAAGGCTTCCAAATTGGAAACAAGGGAATAAAACTGTCATTGTTCCAAGATGACATGATAGTGTACATAGAAAAATCCTATAGACTCCACCAAAAAATGGCTTGACATAATAAGTGAATTTCACAAAACAGCGGGATACAAAGTTGATATTAAAAATCAAAGGCATTTGTGTATACCAAAAATTAAATATTAGAAATATAAATCAGAAAAAAATCCCATTTGCTATAGCAACTGGAAAATTAAATACCTAGGAATAAACCCAACCAAGTAGCTAAAACACCAGTATTTAGAAAATACAAAATACTGAATAAAGACATTAAAGAAGACACAAAAAATGGAAGCATATACTGTGTTCATGGGTCAGAAAAATTGACATCATCAAAATGTCCATACCACCCAAAGCATTTACAGATTCAATGCAATACCTATTAAAGTATGAATGGCATATCTCAGACATAGAACAAATACTTCAAAAATTTATATGGAACCATAAACAACCCTGAATAGCTGCTGCAATTTTGAGAAAGAAGAGCAAAGTAGGAGGGAACATCATACCTCATACCAAACTGTATTACAAGGCCACTGTAATTAAAACAGCCTGGTACTGGCATAAAAACAGGCACATGGACCAGTGGAATAGAACAGAGAGCACAGAAGTAAACCCAATTATCTACAGTCAATTAATATTCAACAAAGGAGGCAGCAACATAAAATGCAGTAAAAATAGCCTCTTCAACAAGTGGTGTTGGGAGAACTGGACAGCTACATGCAAAAAAAAAAAAAAATGAAACTCGAGCAAAAACTTACACCATACACAAAAATAAATTCAAGGTGGATAAAAGATTTAAATATAAGCCATGACACCATTAAAGTCCTAGAGGAGAACATAGGCAGGAAAATCTCAGATATTTCATGCTTCAACATTTTCACTGATATGTCCCCTAGAGCAAGGGACATAAAGGAAAGAATAAACAAATGGGATCTCATCAAAATAAAAAGCTTCTGCACGGCTAAAGAAAACAGTATTAAAATAAAAAGAGAACCAACTGTATGGGAAAATATACTTGCCAATGATACCTCAGACAAGGGTTTAATCTCCAAAATATATAAAGAACTTACATGACTCCACTCTAAGAAGACAAGCAACCCAATTAAAAAATGGGCAAAGGACTTGATCAGACACTTCTCCAAGGAGGACATACAGAGGATCCAGAGACACATGAAAAGATGCTCAATATTGCTAGCTATCAGAGAGATGCAAATTAAAACCATGGTGAGCTACCACTTCACACCAGTCAGAATGGCCATCATAAACAAAGCAAGAAACAACAAGTTTTGGAGAGGTTGTGGAGAAAAGGGGAGCGCAGTGCACTGTTGGTGGGATTGCATACTCATACAACCACTATGGAAAACAGTATGGAATCTTCTAAGAAAACTAAAAATGGATCTACCTTTTGACCCAGCAATCCCACTGCTAGGATTGCATCCTAAGAACCCTGAAACACCAGTCCAAAAGAACCTATGCACCCCAATGCTCATAGCAGCACAATTTACAATAGCCAAGTGTTGGAAGCAACCTAGGTGCCCATCAGTAAATGAATGGATCAAGAAACTATGGTACATTTACACAATGGAATTCTATGCAGCGGAAAGAAAGAAGGAGCTCCTACCCTTTGCAACAGCATGGATGGAAGTGGAAAGCATTATGCTAAGTGAAATAAGCCAGGTGGTGAAAAACAAATACCGTATGATCTCACCTTTAACAGGAATCTAAACAACAAAACAAACAAGCAAAATATAATCAACTACACTGAAATTGAGAAGAGGCTGACAGTCACCAGAGGGGAGAGGGGAGGGAATTTCAGGGGAAAAGGGGAAGGGTTTACAGCAACCAGTATAAAGGACACATGGACAAAAACTAGGATGGGTGGAAATGGGAGGGAGGTGGGGAGGGCTGGGACAGTGGGCTGGGCTTGGAGTAAAAGACAGAAAACTGTACTTGAACAACAATTGAAATAAAATTTAAACACAGAAGCAAAAACAAATAACAAAAAAAATCCATACTACCCAAAGCACTTTATAGATTCAATGCAATCTCCATTAAAGTACCAATGACATATTTCACAGATACAGAACAAACATTTAAAAAATTTATATGGAACCATAAATGACCCCGAGGGATACCACAATTTTGAGAAGAAGAACAAAGGAGGAGGGAATCACCATACCTAATATCAAACTGTATTACAAGGCCACTATATTCAAAACAGCATGGTACGGGCAGAAGAACAGATACATGGACCAATGGAACAGAATAGAGAGCCAAGAAATAAACCCAAGTCTCTATGGTCAATTAATATTTGACAAGGTGGGCAGCAGTATAAAATGGGGAAAAATAGCCTCTTCAACAAATATTGTTAGAAAAGTTGGACAGCTACATTAAAAAAATGAAACTCGAGTACCAACTTACATCATACGCAAAAATAAATTCAAGGCAGATGAAAGACTTAAATATAAGTTGTGACACCATTAAAGTCCTAGAGGAGAACATACACAGGAAAATCTCATATTTCATGCAGCAAAATTTTCCCCTAGAGCAAGGGACATAAAGGAAAGAATAAACAAATGGGATCTCAACAAAATGTAAAGCTTCTGCATGGCTGAAGAAAACAGCATTAAAATGAAAAGAGAACTAACTGTATGGGAAAACATATTCACCAATTATACCTCAGACATAGATTTGATCTCCAAAATGTATAAAGAACTCGCAAAACTCCACTCTAAGAAGACAAGCAACCCAAATAAAAAATGGCCAAAGGATTTGAAGAGACACTTCTCCAAGGAAGACATACAGAGAGCCCAGAGACATATGAAAAGAAGCTCAGTATTGCTAGCCATGAGAGAGATACAAATTTAAATCACAATGAGATACCATTTCACATTGGTGAGAATGGCCATCATAAACAAGCAAGAAACAAGTGTTGGAGAGGTTGTGGAGAAAAGGGTACTCTAGTGCACTGTTGGTGGGAATGCAAGCTGGTGCAGTCACTGTGGAAAATGCTTTGGAATTTCCCCAGAAAACTAAAAATGGAGAATATATATATATATATATATATATATATATATATATATATCCAAAAGAAGCAATATACACAATCTTTTCAAATGCATATGGAACATTTTCAAAGATAGACCACATGATAGGACACAAAACATGCCTCAACAAATTCACAGAAATTGAAATTATAGCAAGCATTTTCTGAGACAACAAGGACTTGAAAGTATAATCAACCTGAAGGAAAAAACTCAAAAACACTCAAATTCTTAGAGATTGAAGAGCATACTATTAAACAATGAGTGAGTTAAAAATGAGATCAAGGAAGAAATCCAAATATTTCTGGAAACAAATGAAAATGAACACACAAGAGTCCAAAACTTATGAGAAATAGCAAAGGCAGAACTGAGAGGGATGTCCATAACAACAGAGGCCTACATGGAAAAGCTAGAATCAAACAACATATCACTACATTTACAAGAACTAGAGGAACAACAACAAAGTCCAGAGTAAGTAGAAGGAATAAAATAACAAAGATCAGAGCAGAATTAAATGATATAGAGACAAGAACAATCCAAAGGATTAATAAATCCAGAAGATGGTTCTTTGAAAAGATAAACAAAATTGAAAAGCCTTTAAGCAGACTCATCAAGAAAAACATAGAAAGTACCCAAATAAACCCAATCAGAAATGAAAGAGGAGAGATTACAACTAATATCACAGATATACAAAGGATTTTAAGAAAATACTACAAACAACTATATGCCAAAAAAATTGAAAACCTAGGTGAAATGAACATATCTTTAGAAAAATAAAATCCTCCATAATTGCTTGAATAGACTGATGATAACTGCTGAAATCGAAGCAGTAATCAAAAACTCCTGGTACACAGAAGCCCTGGATCAGATGATTTCTTAGTAGAATTTTACAAATCTTTTAAGGAAAAGATAACCCTATCCTTCTCAGATGATTCTAAAATATCTAAGAAGATGGAAGATTCCCAAACTCTTTTTATAAGGCTAGCATGATCCTCATCCCAAAACCAGGTAAAGACACAAGAATGAAAGAAAACTATAGGCTAATATTGTTGATGAACATATATGCTAAAATCCTCAACAAAATATTGGCAAACTGCATCCAGCAATACGTTAAAAAGATCATTCACTATTACCAAGTGGGATTCATCCCAGGGATGCAAGGATGGGACAATATTTGCAAATCAATAAATGTAATACATCACATAAACGAAAGCAAAGACAAAAATCATATCATTATATCAACAGATGTGGAGAAAGCATTTTTTAAGGTACAGCATCCATTTATGCTAAAAACATTTAGCAAGGTGGGAGTAGCGGGAGCATCCCTCAAAATAAAAAAGGCCGTACTGTATTTTTAGGGCTGTAAGACACACTGGACCATAAGATGCACCTAGGTTTCATAGGAGGAAAGCAGGAAAAAATATTTGAAGCACAAAATGTGGTAAAATACGTAATAACTTTTGACCCTGCTCCACTGTTGTCCCCTCCCCACAGCTAGCCAGGTAAGCTACATTCAGACTATAAGACACACCCCAATTTTCCTCCCAAATTGGGAAGGAGTGTGTCTTATAGTCCTCAAAATAGCCTACAGCCAACATCATACTCAATGGGGAAAAATTAAAAGCTTTCCCATTACAGTCAGGAACAAGACAAAGATGTCCACTTCCACAACTTCTATTCAACATAATATTGGAAGTTCTAGCCACAGTGATTATACAAAAAAAAAAAAAAGCATTAAAAAGCATCCAAGTTGGAAAGGAGGAAGTAAAACTGTCACTGTTTGTGGATGATATGACAGTGTACATAGAAAACCTTATAGACTATGCTAAAAAAACTACTCAATAAGTGAATTTAGCAAAACAGCAGGAAACAATGTCAATATTCAGAAATTGAAGGCATTTTTGTACATCAGTAATAAAATATTGGAAATAGAAATCAGGAAAAAAAATCCCATTTGATGTAGCAAAAATAACAATAAAATACTTAGGAATAAACCTAACCAAGGAGATAAAAGACCTGTACTCAGAATACACAACCTGAAGAAAGAAATTAAGGAAGACACAAACTGATGGAAGCATGTACTGTGTTCATGGATTAGAAGAATTAACATAATCAAAATGTCTGTACTAATCAAAGCAATTTACAGATTCAACAAAATCTCTATTAAAGTACCAATGACTGGAGAGAAGATGGTGGTGTGGTAAGAGGATGCACATCCCTCTTTCCCCTTCACACAGGTGAAATACCAGGCCAATTTACAGTGGAGCACAGCAAACAGACACCAGAAACACAGCATATTTGAAAACAGGAGATCAAAAATTGCAATGGACATTTAAAAACCAGATGGTAAGGAGAGTACTCCAGCAGCACAGAGACCAGGGCAGGGGCTGAGGTCCCGGGCCAGTGCTGGCCATAAGACTCTAGGGAGGGAGCTAGGTCAACTGCTCCCTGATCAGCCAAACAAGGGCTCAGCAGCACCGGGATAAATCTGGTTGCTTGAAATCACACAGAGAGGACTTAAGATCTCATAGCCCTGGGAGGAGTGAGCATTGGAGCTCGCACTTCTGTCTACACCCACGCGCCATTGGGAACATCTGTGGGGGGATCCGTGGGCCCCAGCGCGCCACTGAGGGAACCGTGCTGCAGTCGCTCAGTGCTACAATCTCTCAGCCGAGTGTGCGCGTGCCAGCAGGGAGCAGCAATAGTCTCTTGGCGCCCTTGCGCCATCAGGGACATGAGCGGGCTGCTGGGATATCGTGCTCGTAGGACACTGGTGTGCAACCTGCGTGAGGGTTGATTCGTGCTCGCAGGACAGTTGGCACCTGTGCATGGAAGGCTGAAAGATCATCAGCGCTTGTGCGCGTGAGACCACAGAAGGCGCCTGCCATCGCAGAAGACACACCTGAGACCCTGTGTGGCCGTGGGCTAGCTCTGAGGACAGTAGGCCAAAGATAACTGGGTGCTGATCAGGGAGAAAAACAATACAGACAACCCTCGGCCACAGCAGTCATCAAGGCCAGAAAAACCAGTTTGGCAAGATTGGTAACAGCAAAAGTTGGCAGTTTTGATGTTTTTCATTTTTTTTTGTGTGTGTGTTTTTTTCTTTTCCTCTTTTTTATTATTAATTTTTCATTATTTTAATGTTTTTTACCCCTCAACTCCTTTTTGCTTCTCATTACTTCTTGTTTTATTCCTTCTTCCTTTCTTTCCAATCTTATCTCTTCTTCCTTCTTTTTTTCTTTTCTTTTTCTTTCTGCTTTTTTCATCTCTTTTCATTTTATTTTCTTCATCCTCTTTTCTCTTTTTAAATGTCCATGAGTGAGACAAAAATAAAACAAACAAAACAAAAAAAAAACCCAAACAGAGTTGGTCCCAAAGAGGGGGCATTTCAATAGCTGAGACAGTGGAAGCTGTGAACACTAGGATACTTGAAGGAGACTGCACCACTGAATCTCACAGGTATTATACCACAGAAGTTCACACCATAAACCCAGGGAGCCAGAACAGATCAATTTAAGAAGCTGAGCCTAACAAGAAGAGCCTCACAAACAATGGGAAGACAAAGAAACAATCCCCAAACGAAAGAAAAGGAGGAAGCCCCAGAAAGAATGCTAAAGGAAATGGAGGCAACTCAACTATCAGTTTTTTGAGTTCAAAGCAATGGTTGTCAGGAAGCTCCAAGAGCTCTCAATGAGCTACCAGAAACTACAAGGAAGCTACGATGAACTAACTGCAAACTATATCAACACGAAAAAAGAAACAGAAACTATCAACAAGGGCAAAGAGGAAATGAAAAATACAATTTCTGAACTGAAGAACATGGTGGAAGGAATGAAAAGCAGAATTGATGAAGCAGAAGATCTGATCAGTGAGTTGGAGGACCAAGTAGAAAAAAAATCCAGAAAGAGCAAGAAAAGGAAAAGAGGCTCAGAAAAAATGAAGATGGATTAAGAGAAATGCAAGACAATATGAAACATAATAATATCCATGTAATAAGGATACCAGAGGGAGAAGAAGAAAAGCAAGGGATAGAAAATCTATTTGAAAAAGTAATAATGGAAAACCTCACTAATTTGATGAGAGAAAAAGTCACACAAACCCATCAATCACAGAAAGTCCCAATCAAGAGGAACACAAAGAGGTCCACTTCAAGACACATCATAATTAAACTGGCAAAATTCCAAGACAAAGAGAGAATCTTAAGGGCAGCAAGGGAGAAAAAGGAAGTAATGTACAAGGAGCCCTGATTAGGTTAGCATCTGACTTGTCAATGGAAACACTCCAAGCCAGAAGAGAATGACAAGAAATATTCCAAGTAATGAGAACCAAAGGCCTGCAACCAAGACTACTTTACCCAGCAAGGCTTTCAATCAAGATAGAAGGCCAAATAAAGAGCTTCCCAGACAAAAGAAGTCTAAAAGAATACACCTCTACCAAACCAGTTCTGCAAGAGATGCTAAAGGGACTGCTTTAAGGAAAGGAAGGAAAGGAGAAAGAGAGGGAGAGGAACACAGGAACAAAAATGGCAATGAATAAGTACCTATCAATAATAACTTTAAATGTAAATGGATTAAATGCTCCAATCAAAAGGCATAGAATAGCTGAATGGATAAGAAAGCATGACCCACACATATGCTGCCTACAAGAGACCCACCTCAGGACAAAAAAACCTACAGGGACTCAAAGTGAAGGGCTGGAAACAAAAGTTCCAAGCAAATGGACAGGAAAAAAAAAAAAAGCTGGGGTAGCAATACTCATATCAGACAAAATAGACTTCAAAAGAAGAGCCATAAAGAGAGACCCAGAAGGTCACTTCATAATACTCAAGGGAAGAATCCAGCAAGAAGACATAAGCATTGTAAATATATATGCACCCAACATAGGAGCACCTAAATACATCAAGAAAATCGTAGAGGACTTCAAGAAAGATCTTGACAGCAACACAATTATACTAGGGAATTTTAACACCCCACTGTTAAAAATGGACAGATCTTCTAAACAAAAAATCAACAAAGATATTGTGGCATTGAATGACACTCTAGATGAAATGGACTTAACTTATATATATAGAGCCCTTCATCCCAAAGAAACTAAATACACATTATTTTCAAATGCACATGGAACATTTTCAAAGATAGACCACATGATAGGACATAAAACAAGCCTTAACAAATTCAAGAAAATTGAAATCATACCAAGCATTTACTCCAACCACAAGGGACTGAAACTAGAAACCAACCCCAAGGGGAACAACACAAAGTTCTCAAAATCATGGAGATTGAATAGCATGCCATTAAACAATGAATGGGTCAAGAATGACATTAGGGAGGAAATCAAAGAGTTTCTGGAAAAAAAATGAAAATAAAATCACAAAGACCCAAAACTAATGGGACACAGAGAAGGCTGTCCTCCAAGGGAACTTCATAACGATACAGGCCTACCTAAAAAAAGATAGAAACATAAACAAACAACTTAACCCTATGCCTACAAGAACTCAAGGAACAACAACGAAGACAGCCAACAACAAGTAGAAGGAAGGAAAAAACCAAGATCAGAGCAGAATTAAATGACATAGAGACTAAAAGCACAATTCTAAGGATCAATGAATCCTGAAGCTGGTTCTTTGAAAACATAAACAAAATTGACAAACCTTTAAGCAGGCTCATCAAGAAAAAAAGAGAGAGGACTCAAATAAACACAATCAGAAATGAAAGAGGAGAGATTACAACTGATACCACAGAAATACAAAGGATTATAAGAAATTACTATGAAGAACTGTATGCCAAGAAATTTGAAAACCTAGGTGAAACGGACAAGTTTCTAGAAAAATATGATCTCCCAAAACTCAATGAGGAAGAAGCAGAAAGCCTGAATTGACCAATAACAGCAGATGAAATAGAAGCAGTAATCAAAAAACTCCCAACACACAAAAGCCCAAGAGCAGATGGTTTCACAGAGAATTTTACAAACCATTTAAGGAAGAGCTAACCCCTATCCTTCACAAACTTTTTGAAAAAGTCCTAAATGATGGAAGACTCCTAAACTGTTTTCATGAAGCCAGAATCATTCTAATCCCCAAACCAGATAAAGGCAAAACAAGGAAAGAAAACTTCAGGTCCATATTGCTGATAAACATAGATGCTAAAATCCTCAACAAAATATTGGCAAACCACATCCAACAATACATTAAAAAGATCATACATCATGACCAAGTGGGATTCACCCCAGGGATGTAAGGATGGTTCAACATATGCAAATCAGTAAATGTAGTATATCACATAAACAAAAGCAAAGACAAAAATCACATGATCATATCAATAGATGCGGAAAAAGCATCTGATACAGCACCCATTTGTGATAAAAACACTCAGCAAAGTGGAAATTGAGGGAGCATTCATCAATATTATAAAGGTCATATATGAGAGACCTATAGCCAACATCATACTCAATGGGCAAAAACTAAAATCTTTTCCACTAAGATCAGGAAGAAGACAAGGTTGTCCACTTTCACCACTTCTTTTCAATATAGTATAGGAAGTGTTGGCTACAGGGATTAGACAAGAAAAGGAAATAAAAGGCATCCAAATTGGAAAGCAGGAAACAAAACCATCATTATTTGCAGAAGACATGATAGTGTACATAGAAAATCTTATACACTCCGCCACAAAGCTGCCCAACCTAATAAATGAATTTGACCAAACAGAAGGATACAAAGTCAATATCCAGAAATCAAAGGCATTTCTGTATATCAACAATGAAACAGCTGAAGCAGAAATCAAGGAAAAAAATCCCATATGATATAGCAAAAAGAAAACTAAAATACCTAGGAATGAACCTAACCAAGGAGGTAAAAGACCTGTACGCAGAATACTACACAACACTGAAGAAATAAATCAAGGAAGACACAAACAAATGGAAACTTATACCGTGTTCATGGATTGGAAGAATTAACATCATCAAAATGTCCATACTACCTAAAGCAATTTACAGATTCAATGCAATACCTATTAATGTACCAATGGCTTATTTCACAGATATAGAACAAACACTTCAAAAATTTATATTGAGCCATAAACGACCTTGAATAGCTGCAGCAATTTGGAGAAAGAAATGCAAAGTAGGAGGGATCACAATACCTGACACCAAACTGTATTACAAGGCCACTGTAATCAAAACAGCTTGGTGCTGGCATAAAAAACAGGCACATGGACCAGTGGAATAGAACAGAGAGCCCAGAAGTAAACCAAATTCTCTATGGTCAATTAATATTTGACAAAGGAGGCAGCAACATAAAATGGAGTAAAAGTAGGCTCTTCAACAAGTGGTGTTGGGAGAATTGGACAGCTATATGCAAAAAAATGAAACTCGAGCACCAACTTACACCATAAACAAAAATAAATCCAAGGTGGATAAAAAAATTAAATATAAGCCATGACACCATTAAAGTCCTAGAGGAGAACATAGGCAGGAAAATCTCAGACATTTCACGCAGCAACATTTTTACTGATTTGTCCCCTAAAGCAAGGGACATAAAGGAAAGAATAAATAAATGGGATCTCATCAAAATTAAAAGCTTCTGGATGGCTAACGAAAACAGTGTTAAAATAAAAAGAGAACCAACTGTATGGGAAAACATATTTGCCAATGATACCTCAGACAAGGGTTTAATCTCCAAAATATATAACGAACTTACATGACTCCACTCTAAGAATACAAGCAACCCAATTAAAAAATGGGCAAAGGACTTGATCAGACACTTCTCCAAGGAAGACATACAGAGGATCCAGAGAAACATGAAAAGATGCTCAGGATCACTAGCTATCAGAGAGATGCAAATTAAAACCATGGTGAGCTACCACTTCACACCAGTCAGAATGGCCATCATAAACAAAGCAACAAACAACAAGTGTTGGAGAGGATGTGGAGAAAAGGGGACTCTAGTGCACTGTTGGTGGGACTGCAGACTGGTACAACCACTATGGAAAACAGTATGGAATTTTCTAAGAAAACTAAAAATGGACCTACCTTTAGACCCAGCAATTCCATTGCTAGGACTATATCCTAGAAACCCTGAAACACCAATCCAAAAGAATCTATGCACCCTAATGTTCATAGTAGCACAATTTACAATAGCCAAGTGTTGGAAGCAATGTAGGTGCCCATCAGTAAATGAATGGATCAAGAAACTATGGTACATTTACACAATGGAATTCTATGCAGCAGAAAGAAAGAAGGAGCTCCCACCCTTTGCAAAAGCATGGATGGAACTGGAGAGCATTATGCTAAGTGAAATAAGCCAGGAGGTGAAAGACAAATACCATATGATCTCACCTTTAACAGGAACCTAACCAACAGAACAGACAAGTATAAAATAACTAAAGACACTGAAATTGAGAACAAGAGAGGAGAGGGATAGGAATTTCTAGGGAAAAGGGGAAGGGTTTAGTGCAACGAGTATGAAGGACACATGGACAAAAGCTGGGGGGGTGGAAATGGGAGGGAGGTGGGGAGGGCTTGGGTGGTGGGCTGGGATGGGAGTAGAAGACAGAAAACTGTTTAAGAACAACAATTAAAATAAAATTAAAAAAATAAAAATAAATACACAAAAAAATAAAAAAGTACCAATGACATACTTCACAGATATAGAACAAGCATTTCAAAAACTTATATGGAACCATAAATTACCCCGGATATCTGCAGCAATTTTGAGAAAGTAGAGCAAAGTAGGAGGGATCACAGTACCTGGTATCAAACTATATTACAAGGCCACTGTAGTCAAAACAGCCTGGTACTGGCAAAAGGACAGACACGTATATCAATGGAATAGAATAGGGAGCCCAGAAATAAACCCAAGACTCTATGGTCAATTAATATTTGACAAAGAAGGAAGAACCATAAAATGGAGTAAAAATAGCCTCTTCATCAAATGGTGTTGGGAGATCTGGACAGCTACATGCAAAAAATTGATGAATGACCACAAACTTTCACAATTTACAAATGTGAACTCAAGTTTGGTAAAAGACTTAAATATAAGTTGTAACACAATTAAATCTTAGAGGAGAACATAGGCAGGAAAATCTTAGATATCCTGTGTAGCAATATTTTAACTAATCCCCAGAGCAAGGGACATGAAGAGAAAAAAAAAGGGACTTCGTCAAAATAAAAAGCTTCTGCACAGCTAAAGAAAACATCAGAAAAATGAAAAGTGAACCAAACATATGGGAAAATATATTTGCAAATAATAACTTGAATAATGGTTTGATCTACAAAATATATAAAGAACTCACATGGGTGCACTCCAGGAGGAGAAACAACTCAATTAAAAAATGGGCAAAGGATCTGAACAAACATTTCTCCGAGGAGGACATACAGAGACCTATGAAAAGAAACTCAGTATTGATAGCCATGAGGGAGATGCAAATTTAAACCACAATGAGATACCATTTCACACTGGTGAGAATGGCCATCATAAACAAAGCAAGAAACAACAAGTGTTGGAGAGGTTGTGGAGAAAAAGGAACCCTAGTGCACTGTTGGTGGGATTGCAGATTTTGCAGCCACTGTGGAAAATAGTATGGAATTTTCTCAGAAAACTAAAAATGGAACTGTCTTCTGACATGGAAATTCCACTGTTGAGATTATACCCCAAGAATCCTGAAACACCAATTCAAAAAGAACTTATGCACCCCAATGTTCATAGCAGCACAATTCATAATAGCCCAGTACTGGAAGCAACCTAAGTGCTCATGAGTATATGAGTGGATAAAACAACTGTGGTACATTTACATGATGGAATACTATGTAGCATAAGAAAGAAGGAGCTCTTACCCTTTGTGACAGCATGGATGGAACTGGTGAGCATTATTGTAATTGATATAAGGCAAGTGGTATAAGACAAATACCATATGATCTCAGCTATATGTGGAAGCCAATTGACAAAAACAAAGAGGCAAGTGAAATATGACCAAAGACATTGAAATAAAGTCAAACTGATAGTAACATGAGGACTGGAAGAAAAGGGATAATGGGGGGAATAGGGGAAGGGTCATCAAGGAACATGTATTAAGGACGCAATGACAAAGCCATAGAAGGTAGGTGTGAGGGTGAGAGGTGGGGATGGGTGGTGTGATAGGGAGTAGTGGGAGGAAAATGGAGACAATTTTACTTGAACAACAATAAAAATTATGAAAAAAGTAAATATATAAACAGTAATGAAAACAAAATATCTCATAATGTTTTAAGTAAATTTATGATTTTATGTTGGGACACATTTATAACCATCCTGGGCCACACACCACCTATGGGCTGTTTGTTGGGCACCCCTGTTAGGGGCTTCCATTTACTGTGCATGGGAATAAGTCAGTATAATTTGTAAATGAAATGGAGAATGCCAATTAATTTGGCAAGTCAATTATATTGAAGACAGTTAAGAGAACCTCTATTTTAGTTAAATTACTGTATTAGTTGAATTCATAAATGGTATTTATAGTAATATTATTACAGTAGGCAGCCATCAGTGGAAGCATGGGTGTACCAATGTCCAGTGGTGCCCAATGGACTCCAACTGGCTTCTCCCCATGGCCCTGAGCTGTGTCCAGCTTTGGGAGACAGGCTGAAGGCTGAGGCATCTCCAGGCTTCCTGATGGCAGGTCCTGTAGCACCCCTTCCCTACTACCATACAGAGTTAGGGAGCTCCAGGGCGTCTCCTCCATTGTCTAAGATGGTTCAGGGGGAGGTTCTGACACCAAGCCTGCAACAAGCTAGAAAGATGAATGGACTGGGCCTGAGCCACCAAAAGCTAGCAAGATAATTGGATAGAAAAAACCCTTCCCTCCCTATCCCTATAAGAACTGTGAGCTTGAGCAGAAAGGGGAATGGTCTTTGAAATAGGAGTCCACTGTTTTCCAGGTTCCACTGCACCTGGAAAAAAATCTCTTTCCTTTTGCATTAGTACCTGTCTCACATTTGGCTTTCATTGTGACAGACGGCTGAACCTGCAATTCAGTTACAATATGAATATGAAAACACTATTTGCTCCAGATTTAATTACATTTTTATAATATACAATTTCTTTGATCTTTTTAGGATTTTTAATTATCTTTCTTTTGTTTTTACATTGACTTCTATTATCATACCAATTAATGAACAAATATTTCTAAGTACTTATTGGGTGCCATACAGGCAGTAGGGATACTTCAGTAATTAAAATAAGCAACCCTTTGGCTTTGTGGATCTTATAGTCTAGTGGGGGAAAGCAGACAACAATCATAACAACTTAGTATGATTGTTCAAAAGTAAAATTGCACCATGGCTGGTGTAGCTCAGTGGACTGAGCACGGGCCTGCGAACTAAAGGATTGAAGTTCAATTCCCTGTCAGGGCACATGCCTGGGTTGCAGGACAGTTCCCAGCAGGGGACACATGAGAGGCAACCATACATTGATATTTCTCTCCCTCTCTTCTTCCCTTCCCCTCTAAAGATAAATAAATAAAATCTTGAAAAAAAAAAGTAAAATTGCTTTAGAGCAGAATAATGCAGAATAAGAAATACACCATAATGGAAAAAATACAATTTTACATAGTGAGGAGGCAGATTCTGAATACAGAAGAAATGAGGAAGAAGGCCACACTGGTGATTAGAGGAAGAGTGTTCTAGGCAGAGGGGAAAACCAGGAATAGGACCCTAAGGGTGAACCTGATGTGTTCAGGAAACACCATGGAGGCAAATGTGGCTGGAACAGATTTGGTAAAGGAGAGAGCCAAAACTGCTATGTTCAGAGAAATAATTAGAAGCCAGGACATGTTGGGCCTTTGGTAGATTGAATTTATCCCATACTGCAACTAGCCCTTTAACATGTGGCTTATCATTCTTCCTGCTGGAGATGGAGTGAACTTCTTTGCTTCATAAGCTTGGACAGTGGAAAGCAGATGGAAGTGAGCACACCAGTTCAAGACTGGGCCCTAGAGACATCATATGTTTCTGCATGCTCTCTTGTGTTTCTGTCATCACTATGAGAATATCTTCCCCTGAGCAGGACCAATTAAACTTGGCACAAAAGTGAACACATTTATAATAGAACTAGTTCAACCCACAGCCAGGAGCAAGGCCCTCCTGAAACTGATTTCCAGCCAATTCACAGTCAGTCTACAGACCCAAGAGCAAGATAATACATGCTTATTATTGCAAAATGTCACAAATATATTTGTCACATAACATTATTGAATATATTTTGTGGCAAACCCAAATAATTTGTTAATGGTTTAGGTAAGACTGTCAGAGAAGAAAAGATAAAGCTGTGCCTGAGACAGAAGAAAGTGATTTGTCATTAACTGTGATGAAAAGACTGCAGGAAGAACAGGACTTGATCAGGGACATGAGGAGACTGGGTTTGGATGTATTAGGAAAAGGAAGTTGTGCTTCCATTAACAGTGAAATAACAATTCAAACTGACCTATCATTGAAGACATTTTTAAAAGCTTGACAAAATATTAAAATATGCTTAAAGGCACCAAAGGGCAAATGAGATAATGAAAAATTACTTGGCAAACAGGTGGGAAAACATAGGCTGAAGAAAATGAGTCTGTCTTGAAAGTTGCTTCTTTTGTGGCCATTTGCTTACTCCAGAATGGGCAGCTGGTAAGCTGAGAAATTTGGGATCCTCTCAGAGTTAATGGGACAAGGATAGAGTCCAGGACACAATGGAGATGCTGAAGACAATCAGCATCTTAAAGAGAAAGTTATTTAAAGAGAAAAAACTTTCATAAGTAGTCATCATGTCTCAGTATGCTTTTAGTGAGGGAAGTGAATATTACAGTCCAATTTTTCTTTCCTTTAATTTTCTAAACACCTTTATTGAGATATAATTCACATGACATACAATTCACCAATTTAAATGTACAAATTATTCACAGAGTTTTGCATCTATTATAACATCAGTTCATAACATATTCATAACATGAAAAAAAGCCATAGTCATTACTCCCATTTATCCCAAGAGGCTTTATGTGTTTCTGCTTGCTCTCTTATATCAAAGTTAGCATACTAGTTCAGAAAGAGTAAGAGACATGTAGAGAAAACATAAAACCAACCTGCAGCTACAGTCATGTAACTGAGCTCAGCCTAGATCTGCCAACTCCCAGCCCACTCACAGACATGGGAGAGAATAGCTATTGTTACAGACTATTAAGATTGGATAGGGTTTCTAATGCAGCAATAACTAAAAGGGATGGCATGACTTCTCTCTCAAGAGGAGAAAAAACCTTGGCCCTTGTCTTGACAGGCCTTTATTGCATTTCTGGGCACATTACATGATGGTCCTTATTTACTGTGCAGAGGTCCACTTGAGGTGGTTACCTTTTATAGAAAACAAAGGAGAGGATGCTGCTAATCACATCACAGAAGAAGGATACTTGCAAATGCAAAGGGAAAAGTGGTTGAACCCATTACACTCATCTTTGGAAGGTTTAGCATAGATTTTAGGAAGTTACCTTAAAGATATGCAGTAAATGTTTGCTGCCTCAATTCAGGGTAAGGGAGTTTTAGAAAAAGAAAGTCTCATAGCAGTCTAGGTACAATGCAGGCCTGATTCTCCAGTGGGCATAGGTCCTGTGCATCTCTGAGTGGGAGCTCGGCCCATGTCATGTAGGACGGTCTCCTATACCAGTTCTTTTCTTTTTCTCCTTCAACTGGATGAAATCAGATGATTAGACTTTGAGCTCACTGTTTTTTTGATCTGCTAGGTTCAGTCTGCTATTGAAGCTCTGTATTAATTTTTTCACTTTAGTTATTGTATGCTTCAGCTCCAAAATTCTGTCTGGTTCTTTTTTGTTTCCTTTGTGTTGAATTTCTTATTTTGTTATTTTATTGTTTTCCTGGTTTTATTAAATTGTTTTTTTAATTATATTTTATTGATTATGCTATTACAGTTGTCTCATTTCCCCCCTTCATTCCCCTCCACTCTGCACACCCCCTCCCACCCACATTCCCCCCTTTAGTTCATGCCCATGTGTCATAAGTTCTTTAGCTTCTACATTTCCCATACTATTCTTGCCCTCCCCCTGTCTATTTTCTACCTACCATCTATGCTACTTATTCTATGTACCTTGTCCCCCTCTCTCCTCTTCCCACTCCCCTATTACTAACCCTCCATGTGATTTCCATTTCTGTGTTTCTGCTCTTGTTGTAGTGGTTTGCTTAGTTGGCTTTTGTTTAAGGTCTGGTTGTTAATACCTGTGAATTTGCTGTCTTTTTACTGTTCATATTTTTTATCTTCTTTTTCTTAGATAAGTCCCTTTAACATTTCATATAATAAGGGCTTGGTGATGATGAACTCCTTGAACTTGACCTTATCTGAGAAGCACTTTATCTTCCCTTCCATTCTAAATAACAGCTTTGCTGGGTAGAGCAATCTTGGATGTAGATCTTTGATTTTCATGACTTGGAATACCTCTTTCCAGCCTCTTCTTGCCTGTAAGGTCTCTTTTGAGAAATCCACTGACAGTCTGATTGGAACTCCTTTGTAGGTGACTGTCCCCTTATCCCTTGCTGCTTCTAGAATTCTCACCTTCATTTGAATCTTGGGTAATGTAATTATAATGTGCCTTGGTGTGTTCCTCCTCAGGTCCAACTTCTTTGGGACTCTCTGAGCTTCCTGGACTTCCTGGAAGTCTATTTCCTTTGCCAGATTGGGGAAGTTCTCCTTTATTATTTGTTCAAATAAGTTTTCCACTGGTTGCTCTTCTTCTTCCCCTTCTGGTACCCCTATAATTTGGATGTTGGGACATTTAAAGATGTCCTGGAGGTTCCTAAGCCTCTCCTCATTTTTTTGAATTCTTGTTTCTTCCTTGTTTTTTTGTTTGGTTGTTTCTTTCTTCCTTCTGGTCCACTCCATTGATTTGAGTCCCAGTTTTCCTCCCATCTCTGTAGGTTCCCTATGCATCTTTCTTCATTTCACTTATTGTAGCCTTCATTTTTTCATCTAATTTGTGAGCAAAATCAACCAATTCTGTGAGCATCCTGATCACCAGGGTTTTGAATTGTACATCTGATAGGTTGGCAATCTCTTCATCGCTTAGATAAATTGGCTCTGGGGTTTGATTTGTTCTCTGGTTTGAGCCATTTTCATTTCTGGATTTTTTTTTTTTTTTTTTTTTTGTCTAGTCATGGCTCTTATGTAGTGAGGGATGGTGCCTCAGGTGTTCCCCAGGGCAGGACAGCCCAGTTGCTGGGTAGTGACGCTGTATGTGGGGGCGGGGTCTGAGAGGAGATAATGGCGCTTGCTTTGCTCACTCTCAGAATCCAGTCCCTTTCACCGCTTCCCCTTTGCTGGATTATCTGCCCGTGAATGTGGGATGGCCCGGTCAGCCAGCTGCCTTTTGTGGCCTTACTGGTTCTGCACAGTTGCCGCCCCATGTCCGGGGTCTGCCAGTCGCCGCCTGTGCACCTGGGGGCTGCCAGCCACTGCTGCCTGCGTGCCTGCCCGGTCTGCACCTCCGCTTTTTCCTGCCGCGACTCCACCCCTCTTACCAGTCTGGATGAATCCTTGTTGGACTTCCAAACAGTTTGATTTTCTGAGTTCTGGTTGTTTTCTTGTTTCTAAATCTTTGTTGTCCTTAATTTTGGTTATGAGAAGAGGCACGGTGTGTGTGCCTACGCCTCCATCTTGGCCGGAGGTTCTAAATTGTTTATTTGTATCATCTTATAGCTCTTTAAACAATTATTTTGAATTCTTTGTCAAATAATCAGGTATCTATTTTGTGGGGGTCAGTTACTGGAAGTCTACTGTGTTTCTTTGGTGGTACTGTTTTCCTGATTCTTCTTGATCCTGATAGCTTTGTGTAGATGTCTTCACATTTGAAGAAGCAGTTTCCTCATTCATATTTATGGACTGACTTTGTAAGAAAAGACTTTTACCTAATGATGAGAGCCTACTAGAGTGTGCTGTGATCCCAAATTTAATAATGCAGAGTGCCATGTGTAGGATCATGTGGTGGTTCTGGGTTCAGGGAACATGGTGCCTCATACGCTCAAGGTGCTGTAGTCCACATTGCTAGCTGAATTGTTCTTGGCAAGTGCTGCAGGGGGTTTGCATGGCTTCAGGGCTGTTGCACTTTTCAGGGTTGCCTCCAGTACAGGGTTAGGTACTGGGGCAGACAGTGTTGATGGATGGAACTGGTGTTGTTTACATACTTGCCTGTGGCAGTACTTGTATAGTGGCAGAGGTCAGTTACAGTTACTATATGTAATGGTGGGGGCCAGGTCTGACAACAAGGGCTGGGGCTAATGGTAGATGTACTTGCAGCTGCAGAGGCCCTGCCTACAGGGTGAATGGTAGTGAAAGCTAGTGATGCAGGTTGGGCTGGGAGCATGCACATACCAGCTAGGGAACTAGCTGTAGGTTGCACTCAGTGGCAGAAGAAAGGGGAAGATCAAGACCTACAAACAGCTGCAGGGTCTCCTGCTGTTAGTGTACATTCCTTTTGCTTCAGGGTCTCACTATGAATGCATGGTAGTGGAGGGTAGTTATAGACCTTGGGATGATAGTATGCATGTGCACAGCTGAAGGGATTAATACTGAGCACATGCATGGTGGTGGTGGTAAATGAGGGGTCTAGATTATCATTCTGCACTCACTCAGCTACAAATGCCTTAACTGGTTGCCACTGTACATCCAGCCCCAGGGGGCAAGTGAGGGAAATACTCATATGGCTAGTCTTTGCAAGTGCAAATGACCTGTGGGGCAAAAAACAGTTAAGTCTGTATAGGTTCATGGCAGCTGTGCTGGCCATTTGTTTCTCCAGTGGTTAGAGTTGCTGGGACCCTCTGCAGAGCAGGCCATTGGGAACTGCAGTCATCCCTGGGTTGATGTTGGTAGGCCTTACTCTTCTTCCCTGTTCCTAGCCACCTCCATACATCTCAGCTTTGTTATTTTCTCCAAGTGAACTGATATATGTACAAAGCTATTCACTGAAGCATTGTTTGACAAGCAAGAGACTAGATAAAAAATATAGAAAGTATCCAGTAGGTTTAGTTAAAAAATAGCCCTAGACATATCAGCATGGATGTGTGTTTAAGGTACATACTTACATAGGAAAAGTATGGTGTAGAATTTTGTATGTTACCTTTTGTGAAAGAAAGGGAAAACACACTTGTAAGCATTTTCTTGAATGTGTATCTTGAAGAATTTGCAAAAAATAAATCAAGTTAGGTGTTTATGAGGAAGAAACTGTGTGTTTGAGACACAGCTGGAAAATACTCACTGCATACTAGTTTATTCATTAAGAATTTTTAACCATGTGATTTACTGATTTCAAAAATTAAATACAAACAGGTAAAAAGTAGAAATCAATTACAAGAATAAAAAACACTCAAACACATGAAGCTTAAATAACATGCTACTAAACAGTGAATGGGTTAACAACAAAATCAAGGAAGAAATAAAAAGATTCCTTGTCACAAATGAAAATGTAAACACAATGACCCAAGTATCTATAGGAACAACCAAAGCAGTTCAAAGAGGGAAATTTATATCAAGACAGTGCTACCTCATGAAACAAGGACAAATTCAAATCAACAACCTAAACTTACACCTAAAAGAACTAGAAAAAGAAAAATAAAAAAAGCCTGAAGTGAGTAAAAGGAAGGAAATAATACAAATTGGAACAGAAATAAACAAAATAGAGTCTAAGTAATACAAACCAAGAGTTGGTACTTTGAGAAAATAAACAAAATTGATAAACCTTTAACCACAATCATGAAAAAGAGAGAGAAGACCCAAATAAATTTTAAAAAAGTAAATGCAACAACTGGCACCACAGAAATACAAAGAATTACAAGAATATGCTGTGACCAATTATATGCCAATAAATTAGATAACTGGGAAGAAATGGATAAATCCCTGGAAACATACAGTCTTCCAAGACTGAATCAACAAGAAACAGAAAATATGAAGAGACTATTAATGATAGCTATTAATGAAACTGAATCTGTATTCCAAAAAATTCCCCACAAAGATAGACTATAATTAGATGCTACTGAAAGGGTTAGAGATATAATTGCTATTTATAGTATAATTAGGTCCTCCCAATTATTATAAATAAACTTCTCATTTTAATAACTCTCAATTCATGTACAATTGAGATTCTTTGCATTTCTCTTCAGATTGTATACTGTGGTCTTGGGTTTTGTAATTTTCAACCAATCTTGTTGTCTCCATTTGCAAATATTGGAAGTGCAGATGAATTCAGCACTAAAAACAACAACAAAAAACAACACTCCCAACAAACAAAAGTCCTGAATCAGATGGTTTCACAAGTGAATTTTACCACACATTCAAAGAAGAGTTAATAGCTATTCTTCTCAATCTATTTCAAAAAACTGAAGAAGAGGGAAAGCTCCCAAACTCATTTTAGGAGTCCACCATTATCCTGGTTCCAAAACCATACAAAAACATTACAAAAAATTAAAGGAAAATAACCCTGATTATCAGAGATTTAAAATTCCTCAACAAAGTATTAGCAAACTGAATTCAGTGGTACATATAAAGATTATGCACTACAAACAAGTAGAATTTGCTCCTGGGACACCAAGTTCATTTAATAGTTATAAATCAATTAGCACAATACACCAAATAAACAAAATGAAAGATAAAAATTATATGATCATATCAATAGATGCAGAAAAATACTTGACAAAATCCAACACCCATTATGACAAAAACTCTAATCAAATTGGTAGTAGAGGGAACATATATCAATATAATAAATGCCATATAAAAACCCACATATAACATTATATTCAATGGTGAAAAACCAGAAATGTTTTTCTTTGCATCAAGAACAGAACAAAGATATCTAGTTTCACCACTTTAATAGCATAGTATTGGAAGTCTTAGCCACAGCAATCAGGCAGGAAAAAGAAAAAAAAAGACATGCAAGTGGAAAAGAAAAAATCAAACTGTCATTATCTTCAGATGACATATTATATGGAAAGAACCATAAAGACTCCAGCAAAAACTGTTATAACCAATAAATGAATTGAGTAAAATAGCAGGATACAAAATGAATATTCAGAAATCAGTTATATTTTCAAACATCAATAATGAACTAACAGAAAGAAAAATTAAGAAAACAGTCCTATTTGCAATTGAATCAAAAAACAAAATAAATTTAATCAAGGAGGTAAAAGATCTGTGTTTGAAAAACTATACCACATTGATGAAAGAAATTGAGGATGATACAAATAAATGGAAGGATATACTGTGCTCATGGATAAGAAGATTTAACATTGTTAACATAGCCCTACTACTCAAAGCAATCTACCGATTCAATGCAATCTCTCTCAATATTCTGATGACATTTTCCGCAGAACTAGAACAAATAATCTTAACATTTATATGACACCACAAAAACCTTGAAAGGCCTAAGCAATCTTGAGACAGAAGAACAAAGTTAGAGGTATCATGCTACCCGATATCAAAGTATACTACAAGGTTATAGTAATCAAAACAGCATGGTACTGGCATAAAAACAGATGTATAGATCAATGGAAGTTAATAAAGAACCCATAAATAAACCCATATTTTAAGTATAGATCAAGGAAAGTTAATAAAAAACCCAGAAATAAACCATAGTCAAATATTCTATGACAAAAGAAACAAAAATATATGGGGTAGAGAAAAATAGCTTTATAGTTGTGAGTATGTGAAACATATAGTTTACTCATGTATTGTCATTCATTAATTATTGTATTATTTTCCATATGAACAATTGTAAACTTACTTTTTTCTGACACTGTACAATGAGGTAATGACATTCCCTTCAATAAATGGTGGTGGGAAAACTGAACAGATACATGCAAAAAAATAAAACTCAATCATTTTCTTATACCATTACAAGAAAATGCAAATGGATTAAAAACTTAAATGTAAGACTCCAACCCATAAAACTTCTAGAAGAAAATATAGGCAGTAAACTCTTTGACATCACTCTTAGTAATATTTTTTTAAGAAATGTCTTCTGGGACAAGGGGAAAAATAAAAAATAAACAAATAGGACTACATCAAACTAAAGAGGTTTTTCACTGTGAAGAAGACAAAAAGACAACTTAATGGAAAAAGATATTTGCCAATCACACATCTGTTAAGGGGTTAATATCCAAAATGTATAAAGAACTCATACAACTTAACACAAACAAACAAACTGATTTTAAAATGATCAGAGTACCTCAATGGACATTTCCCCAAAGAGGGCACACATATAGCCTATAGACCTGAAAAGATGCTCAACTTCACTAATCATCATCATAAATTAAAACCACAATGAGATATCACCTCACACCTCTCACAATGGCTGTCATCAATAAGTCAACAAATACTAGCAAGGATATGGAGAAAAGATAATCCTCATATATTCTTACTGGGATTGTAAATTGGTGCAGCCACTATGAAAAACAATATGAAGATTTCTCAGAAAATTTAAAAATGGAACTACCAAACAGCATGTCCACTTCTGAATATTTATCTGATAGAATCCAAAACATTAATTTGAAAGAATATGTGTACCCTTATATCATTGCAGCATTATTCTCAATAGCAACCTAGATATTTATTTGTAGGGGAATGAATAAAAAAGATGTAGTAGATGTATCCAATGACACATTACTCAGCCATAAAAGAGAACAAAATCTCACCATTTGCAGCAACATGGATGAACATAGAGGTTATTATGCTAAATAGAATAAGTCAGAAAATAACAAATACCATATAATTTCACTTATATGTGGAATCTAAAAAGACAATAAACAAAACAGAAACAGACTCATGAACACAGAGAATAAACTGATCATTGCTAGATGGGAGGAGCTTGGACAGATGAGTAAAAAAAAAGAAGAGATTAAGATGTACTAATTGCCAGTTATAAAGACAGTCATAGGAATGTAAAGTACAGCAGAACGAATATAGTCAATAAAATTGTAATAACTATGTATGGTATCAGAGGTGCATTAGACTTATTGGGGTGATAACTTTGTAAATTAAACAAATGTCTAATCATTATATTGTACAACTGAAACTAACATAATATTGTATGTCAACTGCAATTAAAAAACTAAACAAATTATAAAAAGTAAAAACTAAACAAAATAAATACAGATAAAATATTTTTAATTTTATTTATTTATTTGTTTTTTATTTTAAATTGTTGTTTTTGTACAGTTTTCTGTCTTTTACTCCCATCCCAGCCCACCGCCCCAGCCCTCCCCACCTCCCTCCCAGTTCCACCCCCCCAGCTTTTGTCCATGTGTCTTTCATACTCGTTGCTCTAAACCCTTCCCCTTTTCCCTAGAAATTCCTATCCCTCTTCTCTCTTGTTCTCAATTTCAGTGTCTTTAGTTATTTTATACTTGTCTGTTCTGTTGGTTAGGTTCCTGTTAAAGGTGAGATCATATGGTATTTGTCTTTCACCTCCTGGCTTATTTCACTTAGCATAATGCTCTCCAGTTCCATCCATGCTTTTGCAAAGGGTGGGAGCTCCTTTCTTTCTGCTGCATAGAATTCCATTGTGTAAATGTACCATAGTTTCTTGATCCATTCATTTACTGATGGGCACCTAGGTTGCTTCCAACACTTGGCTATTGTAAATTGTGCTGCTATGAACATTGGGTTGCATAGGTTCTTTTGGACTGGTGTTTCAGGGTTCTTAGGATACAATCCTAGCAGTGGGATTGCTGGGTCAAAAGGTAGGTCCATTTTTAGTTTTCTTAGAATAATCCATACCATTTTCCATAGTGGTTGTACCAGTCTGCAATCCCACCAAAGAGTACACTAGGGTCTCCCTTTCTTCACAACCTCTCCAACACTTGTTCTTTGTTGCTTTGTTTATGATGGCCATTCTGACTGGTGTGAAGTGGTATCTCATTGTGGTTTTAATTTGCATCTCTCTGATAGCTAGCGATACTGGGCATCTTTTCACGTGTCTCTGGATCCTCTGTATGTCTTCCTTGGAGAAGTGTCTGATCAAGTCCTTTGCCCATTTTTTAATTGGGTTGTTTGTCTTCTTAGAGTGGAGTCGTGTAAGTGCTATATATATTTTGGAGATTAAACCCTTGTCTGAGGTATCATTGGAAAATATATTTTCCCATACAGTTGGTCTATTTTTATTTTGATAGTTTTCTTTAGCCATGCAGAGCTTTTAATTTGGATGAGACCCCATTTGTTTATTCTTTCCTTTATGTCCCTTGATTTAGGGGACATATCAGTAAAAATGATGCAGTGTGAAATATCTGAGATTTTCCTGCCTATGTTCTCTTCTAGGACTTTAATGGTGTCATGGCTTATATTTAAATCTTTTATCCACCTTGAGTTTATTTTTGTGTATGGTGTAAGTTGGTGCTCCAGTTTCATTTTTTTTTTTTTTTTTAGCACGTAGCTGTCCAGTTCTCCCATCACCACTTGTTGAAGAGGCTACTTTTACTCCATTTTATGCTGCCCCCTTTGTCAAATATTAATTCACTGTGGAGACTTGGTTTATTTCTGGGCTCTCTTTTCTATTCCACTGGCCCATGTGCCTGTTTTTATGACAGTACCAGACTGTTTTGATTATAGTGGCCTTGTAATACAGTTTGGTATCAGGTATTGTGATCCTTCCTACTTTGCTCTTCTTTCTTGAAATTGCTGCAGCTATCTGGGGTTGTTTATGGTAACATATAAATTTTTGAAGGTTTGTTCTATGTCTGTGAAAATATGCCATTGGTACTTTAAAAGGTATTGCATTGAATGTGTAAATTGCTTTGGGCAGTATGGACATTTTCATGATATTAATTCTTCCCATCCATGAGCACAGTATATGCTTCCATTTGTTTGCATCTTCCTTGCTTTCTTTCTTCAGTGTTGTGTACTTTTCTGCATACAGGTCTTTTACCTCCTTGCTTAGGAATATTCCTAGGCATTTTATTTTTCTTAATTCTTTATTTTTATCCAGCTGTTTGGCCAAATTCATTTATTAGGTCGACCAGCTTTTTGGCTGAGTATATAGGATTTTCTGTGTACACTACCATGTCATCTTCAAATAATGATAGATTTGTTTCCTCCTTTCCAATTTGGATGCTTTTTATTTCTTTTTCTTGTCTAATCGCTGTGGCTAAGACTTCCAATACTATATTGAATAGAAGTGGTGAAAGTGGACAACCTTGTTTTGTTCCTGATCTTAGTGGAAAAGATATTATTTTTTGTCAGTTGAGAATGATGTTGGCTGTAGGTCTGTTATATATGGCCTTCATTATGTTGGGGAATGCTCTCTCCATTCCCACTTTGCTGAGTGTTTTTATCATACATGGCTGTTGTATGTTATTAAACACTTTTTCATATCTATTAATATGATCATGTGATTTTTGTATTTGCTTTTTTTTTTCTGTGATGTATTACATTTACTGATTTGGAAATATTGAACCATTCTTGCATCCCTGGGATGAATCCCATTTTGTCATGATGTATGATCTTTTTAATGTATTGTTGGATGCGGTTTGCTAATATTTTGTTGAGGATTTTAGTGTATATGTTCATCAGTGATACTGGCCTGAAGTTTTCTTTCTTTGTTGTGTCTTTATCTGGTTTTAGGATTAGGATGATGCTGGCTTCGTAAAAAGAGTTTGGGAGTCTTCCAACATTTTGGATTTTTTGGAATAGTCTGTGAAGGATACAGGATAGCTCTTGCTTAAATGCTTTGTAGAATTCTCCTGTGAAACCATCTGGTCCAGGGCTTTTGTGTGTTGGGAGTTTTTTGATTACTGCTTGAATTTCATCTGCTGTTATTGGTCTGTTCAGGCATTCTGCTTCTTCTTCATTGAGTTTTGGAAGATTATATTTTTCTAGAATCTTGTCCATTTCACCTAGGTTTTCAAATTTCTTGGCATATAGTTCTTCATAGTAATTTTTTACAATCCTTTGTATTTCTGTGGTGTCAATTGTAATCTCTCCTCTTTCATTTCTGATAGTGTTTATTTGGGTCCTCTCTCTTTTTTTCTTGATGAGCCTGCTTAAAGGCTTGTCAATTTTGTTTATCTTTTCAAAGAACCAGCTTCAGGATTCATTGATCCTTAGAATTATGCTTTTAGTCTCTATGTCATTTAATTCTGCTCTGATCTTGGTTCTTTCCTTCCTTCTACTTGAAGGCTGTCTTCATTGTTGTTTCTTGCGTTCTTGTAGGCATAGGGTTAAGTTGTTTGTTTATGTTTCTATGTTTTTTAGGTAGGCCTGTATCATTATGAACTTCCCTTGGAGGACTGCCTTCTCTGTGTCCCATTAGTTTTGGGTCTTTGTGATTTTATTTTCATTTTTTTCCAGAAACTCTTTGATTTCCTCCCTAATGTCATTCTTGACCCATTCATTGTTTAATAGCATGCTATTCTATTTCTATCATTTAGAGGGCTTTGAGACTTTCCCCTTGGGGTTGGTTTCTAGGTTGAGACCCTTGTGGTCAGAGAAAATGGTTGGTATAATTTCAATTTGCTTCAATTTGTTGAGGCTGATTTTGTGTCCTATCTTGTTGTCTATCTTTGAAAATGTTCCATGTGCATTTGAAAAGAATGTGTATTTAGTTTCTTTGGGTTGAAGGGCTCTGTATATATCATTTAAGTCCATTTCATCTAGAATATTGTTCAATGCTGCAATATCTTTGTTGATATTTTGTTTGGAAGATCTGTCCATTTTTGATGGTGGGGTATTAAAATTCCCTACTGTAACTGTGTTGCTGTCAATATCTTTCTTGAGGTCCTCTAAGATTTTCTTTATGTATTTGGGTTCTCCTATGTTGGGTGCATATATATTTACAATGCTTATGTCTTCTTGCTGGATTCTTCCCTTGAGTATTATGAAATGACATTCTGAGTCTATCTTTATGGCTCTTTTTCTGAAGTCTATTTTGTCTAAGTATTGCTAGCCTGGCTTCTTTTTCCCTTTCCATTTACTTAGAAAATTTGTTTTCAGCCCTTCACTTTGAGTCTGTGTAGGTCTTTTGTCCTGAGGTTGGTCTCTTGTGGGCAGCATATGTGTGGGGCATGTTTTCTTATCCATTGAGCTATTCTATGTGTTTTGATTGGAGCATTTAATCCATTTATGTTTAAGGTTGTTATTGATAGGTACTTATTCATTGCCATTTTCATACCTGTGTTCCTCTCTCTCTCTCTTTCTCCTTTCCTTCCTTTCCTTAAAGCAGTCCCTTTAGCATCTCTTGCAGAACTGGTTTGGTAGAGGTGTATTCTTTTAGACTTATTTTTTCTGGGAAGCTCCGTATTTGGGCTTGCATCTTGATTGAAAGCCTTGCTGGGTAAAGTAGTCTTGGTTGCAGGCCTTTGGTTCTCATTACTTAGAATATTTCTTGCTATTCCCTTTTGGCTTGGAGCTTTTCCATTGAGAATTCAGCTGCTAACCTTATCAGGGCTCCCTTGTATGTTACTTCCTGTTTCTTGCTTGCTGCCTTTAAGATTCTCACTTTGTCTTGGAATTTTGCCATTTTAATTACGATGTGTCTTGAAGTGGGCCTCTTTGGGTTCCTCTTGATTGGGACTCTCTGTGTTTCCTGGATTTGTGTGACTTTTTCTTTCATCAAATTAGAGAAGTTTTCCGTCATTACTTTTTCAAATAGGTTTTCTATCCCTTGCTCTTCTTCTTTTCCTTCTGGTATCCCTGTTATATGGATATTATTATGTTTTATATTGTCTTGCATTTCTCTTAATCCCTCTTTATTCTTTCTGAGCTTCTTTTTGTTTTCTTGCTCTTTCTGGGTGTTTTTTTCTTCCTTGTCCTGCAACTCACTGATCCGATCTTCTGCTTCATCGATTCTGCTTTTCATTCCTTCTACTGTGTTCTTCAGTTCAGAAACTGTATTTTTTATTTCCTCTTGGCCCTTGTTGATTGTTTCTATTTTCTTTTTCGTGTTCATATATTTTGCAATGAGTTTATTGCAGCTTCCCTGTAGTTTCTGGTAGCTCATTGAGAGCTCATGGAGTTTCCTAACAACCATTGCTTTGAGCTCAATATCTGATAGTTGAGTTGCCTCTGTTTCATTTAGCATTCTTTCTGGGGCTTCCTCCTTTCCTTTCATTTGGGGATTGTTTCTTTGTCTTTCCATTGTTGTGAGACTCTTGTCGTTCATCTCAGCTTTTTAAATTGATCCGTTCTGGCTCCCTGGCCTCATGGTGTGAAATTCTGTGGTAGAATACCTGTGAGATTCAGTGGTGCAGTCTCCTTTGGGTATCCTGGTGTTCACAGCTTCCACTCTCTCAGCTGTTTGGATGCCCCCTCTTTGGGAAAACTCTGTTTTTTTTTTTTTTTTCACAGTTTTAGTGTTTTTTTTTTTTTTTTTTCTCACTCATGGGTATTTGAAAAGGGAAAAGAGGGAAAAAATGAAAAAAAGAAGCAAACAAAGGAAGAAGAGACAAAATTGGAAAGAAAAGAAGAAGGAATAAAAGAAGAAAGAAGTAAAGGGAAGCAAAAGGAGTTGAGGGGTAAAAAAGATAAAAATAATAAAAAAGAATAATAATAAAGAAATTACCTTCAGAAAAACGAAACAAAAAACTCTTGCTGTTTTCAAACTTGCCAAGCCTGTTTTTCTGGTCTTGTTGGCTACAACAGCGGAGGGGTGACAGTATTGCTTTTCTCCATGTTCAGCACTCAATCAGCTTTTGGCTACTCTCTGCAGGGCTAGCCTGGCACCTCTCTGTGCAGGGCCTCAGGGTGTGGGCTCTGGGCCTGCTGCCAAGTGCACACTTTCCCTGAGTTTATGAGTATGAGCTTGGGTCTCCCATGGATCGAGCACTCCGTGGGTTTATGGGTATGAGCTCTTGGTCTCCTATGGGGCGGGCGTGCCATCCTGGTTTCCGGTTGTGGATTCCGGGTTTTCTAAGGAGCACGAGCTCACCCTAAGTTCATGGTCGTGAGCTCCGGGTTTCCCACAGATGCGCACTCTCTGGGTTCACATGTGTGGGCTCTGGTTCTCCTACAGATCACTCACACTCTCTGGGTTCCTGGCATGGGCTTCGCCAAAGCCCCCTCCTCTGGTTGTGGTGTCTCTGGTAGCATGGGCTCAGGTGTGCACTCCACCCAGGGCTATGCATGGCTGCTCACAGTTCCAGTGTCTTTGCCACTCATACCTTAACTTCTCTCTCTGCAACTTCAAGCAACCAGGTCTCTCCCCTTGCTGCTCAACCCTTGTTTGGCCAGGGAGCAAGCGGTTGACCTTGTTCCCTCCCTATAGCTCTGTGGCAGACCCAGCAAGTCCCGGGCCTGGGGCTTCAGCCACCCTAGTCTCTGTGCTGATCCCTGGGCTCTTATTGTACTGAAGAACTCTACTTACCATCTGGTTTTTCAATGTCCGCTACAGATTTTGATCTCCTATTTTCACATATGCTGTGGTACTGTTGGCTGGCTGCTCTGTTCCTCTGTAGATCGGCTAGGTTTTTCTCCCGCGCCTCCTCCTACCATGCCGCCATCTTCCTTTCCTTGAAATATTCTTTAAAATGTACTTTTCCTCACCCCTCTCTCTAACAAAATAATATAGCGTAAAATAGACTACCAGCTTGTAGCTCATCACAATAGTGCCTGTATAGTGTGAACTCCATTTTCACTTCCTGTTGTACCTGTGTGCATTCCATTTTATGTCTCCAGATCCTTTGTTGGGTCCAGAGGGGAGAGAATATATTTAATCTTCCTTTGTGTTTTCCCAGTGTAGGAACTGAAGTATCTACTGGGCCTCTTGGATGCCTGACCTGGTGCTGAGACTATTGGTAAAGAGAAAATCCTGTGCACCATCCCCTGTCTCTGTTCCCCATTTGCTTTCTTTCTGCAGGCAGGAGGTTTTCTTCCCGTACTTGAGAAAAGGAAAGAGGATTCTGTTTGTAGTTTGAGGAAGGTAGATGAGGACAGTATGCTTCTCACTCATGCTGAGTCTCTTTGCAGGTGTGGGGTCAGGGGCTAATGTGCTGGTAGAACAGTGCAAGTAGATTTTTGTGAGGCTTTGGGGATGAGTCACCTCCATGGACTGAGGTGATAAATGGTGGGATGAGTTCGGGGAAGCTACTTTTTCATCTTGGTGGAAACCAATCCTGAGCTGATGCTCCAAAAAGAGCCAGGAGGGAGGCTTCTTCAGACAGCTTGGAGACTACAGGGAGTGAGTGTTGATAGGGCCAAGATGGAAAATAAGAGGATGCTGCATGAAGAAGCAACAGATGATACAAAGGTGTGGTCCCCAGGTATCATCTGAGGGCTTCCAGAGTAAACTGTTGCCAGATGAATTCCCAATGACAGTGGGAGTGTGTGTGTGTGTGTGTGTGTGTGTGTGTGTGTGTGTGTGTGTGTTGGGGAGTGTTTGGAAGACTTAGAGCCATTGAAATCTGGGCATAAACATGAATCTAATCCACATTTGTGTCCAGAGTGACCAGATAGCCTTTGGGTTACCAGCTCACATTCATTCAGACAAATTTTAATTGGAATATAATTCCAACTCTCTTTACCATTGAGAGATATTTTAAAAGTGAAAGCATCCTCTCTGTTTGAAAAGATACTTTTCTTAAATTAGAGGGTCTAGTCAGATCCACCAATTTTTTCAGCTTGCAGTGGGTGTTCCTGAATTATCTGGAGTGTTCTGACTCTCCAGTTTCCTGCTGCTGCTGTGTGTGCCCACACCGGCTGTGGTGTCCAACCTGTGGCCTGCAGGCCACATGTGGTTCAGGATGGCTATGAATGAGGCCCAACACAAAGTCATAAATTTACTTAAAACATTATGTGATTTTTAAATTTTAGTTAGTGTTTTTGTATTTAATGTGAGGCCCAAGACAACTCATCTTCCAGTGTGGTCCAGAGACACCAGAAGATTTGACACCCCTGGTCCATATCTTCCCTCATCCTGGAATCTACACTCCACCCCCAATGCATAATCACCTACCCTCCAACCTGGAAAATTCCTATTCATATTTGAAGACTACAATTAATTTCTATTAAAAACATTTTTTGCACTTCCCTGTACACAAGAGGTTTTGTACCTTCCCTGTAATCTCCAAATATGCTGTATCTACTTCTGTATTGGATTCTGGTTCATAAGACTGTCCACTGGGGCTTTGGAGGATCAAGGTCACATCTTACTGAGTTTTATTCTTTGCATTGAGTGCAATTTCAGGTATGTATAGAATTTTATTGAGTGTGAACAGAAATGATGGTTTTTAACCCCATTGTCCATAAGGTTAATGGTGTTGGTTTCCAAGGGAGAGTGCCAGACTTCTCTCTCTCTCCCTGTTTTACCCTTCCCCCCATATCAGCCCTGCAAGGTATTTTCTGGAAATGGGCTGGTGGGATCATTGCTTAGTCTTGGTCCTGGGCTTTGATTTCTTTTTTTGTTTGTTTCTTTCTTTCCTTTCTTTTCCTTCCTTCCTTCCTTCCTTCCTTCCTTCCTTCCTTCCTTCCTTCCTTCCCTCCCTCCCTCCCCTTCTTTTCTTTCTCCCCCCTCCTCTATTCCTCTTCCCCTTTCTACCATAGTCTAAATAACAATTCCAATGTGTGTTTTCTTTCCCACACAAAGCAATGCTTTGACACTAGCAGGGTGTCCAACAATTCAACCCAATTTTGACATTATTTACCAGGGATAGTGTTGGATCCCACAAGTTAAGTAAGGACTCCCTTCTACAGGAATTTCTTCCACCCCTACCACATTTTAAATGCCAATTTCAAGTTCAGGTTGTTGTTTGTATTTCTGACCAAAGTGTTATAGAGCAGTGTTACTGGCACTCTGGATTCTTGCAATCTTCCTGGATAAAAACCAAGAGAAATAACCTGAAACTAATACCCGAAACTTGTGTACAAGAAAGACAGCACAGCAAAGGGAAGGGAAATGGGCTGCTTCCTGAGCAAAGGGAGAATTTTAAAGAGGCTTGGGCAGGAGAAGTGACATTTAAATAGGTAGACTCTGGGACTTTTTGCTGCTTGCACAGTATCATGCTTCTTCATGACTCTTGTGTCTCATTAGCATATTCAATCTCTATACGGGGGTGTGTTTTTTAGCATTTAAATCAGGGAAAGTCACTGAAAGGGTAGTATTTCTTTCTACTGTGTATGTGTGAGCTAAGGAAAAGACACTAATCCCCTTGAAGTACATCTTATAGATAGCAGTGTCCTTCAGTGTAGTTCATAATTGGATGTTTGTTCTAAGGAGGAAGAAAGCTGAGCCCAGGGAATATTAACCTTTCTATCTCAAGAGATTCCTAGGATTCCTTCCTTGGGTCTGAATAATTTGCTAGAGGGGTTCATAGAACTCAGAGAAACATTTTACTTGCTAGATCACTGATTTATTGAAAAAAGTAACTCAGGGGCAGTCAGGTAGAAGAGACTTACAGAGCTAGGTACAGGGAAAGGGTATGGAGCTTCCACACCCACACATGATCTGTGTGGGTATCCACTGTCCCTACAATTTCCAAGTGTTCACAAATCCAGAAGCTCTCTGAACCCTACCCCCCTTTTTTAATGGAGGCTTCATTACATAGGCATGTTTGATTAAATTATTGGCTTTTGATGATTAAACTAAATCTCCAGCCCCTCTCATCTCCCTGGAGGTTGGTAGTAGCATGAGACTAAAAGTTCCTACCATCTAGTTAAATGATTAGTGTAACCATGTTACACTAACCCATCTTTAGGTCACCTAGGGGTTTTCTAAAGCCCATCTTTTGGTCACCTAGTGGCTTTCAAAATTCACCCCTTTAACATAACAAAAGACAACTTTATAGTTGTCATCTCTCTCTTTTTATTTCCCCTTCTTGTCCATAAACAGTGTATAGCAAGAGTACCTGAGTGACATTAATGGGAAACCCCTCCAATGTGGAGAAGTTTGAGGTGGGTGAGACACACTATCTTTTTCTAGTATAGCCTGAACAAAAGAGACAAAAGAGACCTTCTGATTAGGTCCAGTCCTACAGAAGACCAGCTTGGGTTTATTTAATGTGAATATCACCTTCAACTGTCTAAGCTCCATGGTCAACATTGTATTCAATACCTCAGAACAGTGTTTGGCTTATAGTGGGAGCTCAAGTAACGGTGAATGACTACATGAGTAAAGGGCATGGGACTCACCTTGTGTGCACCACCTCTATCTAGAACTTCTTGCAAGTGAAGGAAAGAAGTCAGAGGGTATGATGTGGCTAGGGTAGAACAAGGTGTTCAGAAGATTCTGGATCTCTTGCCACCACCATGCCACTTCAACATGCCTAATAGTCTATATATTACTTTATGTGGTGTTAATTAAAAAATGACATTTAAAAATGTCTCTACTTCAATGGATCCAAGGCAGTAGTGGAGTAGATGAAAGCTACACATACCTCCTCCCAGTGCCAAACCAAAATTACAACTAACATATAGAACAATCTACCTGAATAACTAACTGAAAACTACCTGAACAGAAGTCTTATAACCAAGGATCTACAGAAGAAGCCATATCAAGACCAGTAGGAAAGGTGGAGATGTAGAAAGGGTGAGCCTCATGCCCATGTGTTGGGGTTGAGAATCCAAAGGAATATCTCAACTACAAAGGTCCCTCCTGTGGAGTTAGGGGTCTCAACCCCATGCTAGGTTTCCAAGCCCAGAGCACCAGAGCCAGGAAGAGAAGAACTTAAAACATCTGACTGTGAAAATCAGTGGAGATTATGTCTGTCACAAAGAGACAGGAGTCCACTAGAAACCCAGACACCATCTAAAATAGCCAATGCACAAAATCTCATTCATGGCTACTTACCTGGAACTCCAGCAGAAGGAAGGTGACTCAGAAAACTGGAGTCATACTAGAGAAAAACCAGACAAAAACTAGATTGTGTGGTCCCAAGGAGAGAACTGGAGGTTCAGCCACCAAAGTCCTTGTGGTGAGTCTTGCACCACCCACAAGTAACATCTTCCTTGAGTTGAGCACTCTTATCCATATAGCACCAGTGCAGGGAATTATGCTAGCCTCATCTTTCTAACTCCTGGTGACTCTGCCCTGCCAAGCTTGTACCCTGAAGAAATGTCTGCTGGCTACATCAAGCTTGAGCTTGTAGTGCAATCTTTCTTGAGGAACAGTTGAAGATATCCAGGTAGTCTCAAACAATGTCAGAGAATCAGGCTGAGACTGAGTGTGTGGCTCTGAAGTGAGGACCATCCCTCTTCACTATATGCCTTACTGGCACTGCATCCCAACAGGAGATTCATCAGCCTGAAACTCCCAACTCCCAGTGGCCCTACACTGACAAATTCTGTGGAGGAGACTGTAGCTTGTGGCCAGGCTGCACCTAATCTACAGACATTTTGTGGAAGGCTCTCTAGGAAGTCCAGGCAGCCTCAGAGAGTGGCAGAGCATCTGACAAGGGAAGGTGGATTTCAAGCTGACTTGAGCCCTTTGCTGAGCTACTGCTGAACTTGGAGCTCCTGGAAGCTGACACTGCTACACAACTTGGCCCCTCCTATGCATACCCAGGCCCAGAAGAGGTAGCCACAAACTACAGATCTCTAGGCAGCTCCATACAAGAAACCCAAGGCCATTTCAGGCAGCATCTGACATTGATCTGCACCAGAGTCACTCCCAAAAAGCCCAGCATAACCATTAACAGGCTTCAAAACACACCAGAGCACAATCCAAGTAGCCATACAAGTGGCACACACCAAGGAAGATCCCATAATTGATCCCTGCTGGGGCCAATTACACTTCCAAGGTCAGCCCCCCCACAGCAGCTTAGACACTGTGGTCAGGGTTGATTCTCAGAGTTAGTCAGCCTGTGGGTCAACCCCATTCATGAATGGGCTGACTCAACTACAAGAAGAATGCTCATGTAACTCACACAAGGTTCATTCCTGGAGCACCTAGCTTAGGTGATCAGAGAGAGTGCACCACTGATCTTTACAAGACACCTTCTATATAAGGCCACCATAACAAGACTGGGACTCTTAGCATAGCAATCTTATACACAGAAACAAACACAAAGAGGCAGCCAAATTGGGAGACAAATAACCATGCTCCAAATGAAATAACAAGAGAAATCCCCAATAAAAAAGAACTAAATGAAATGGAGGCAACCAAGATACCAGATGCAGAATTCAAAACAATGAAGGCTATAAGGTTGCTCAATGAGCTTAAGAGAAAAATTAATAAACTCAGTGAGAACTAAACAAAGAGATAGTAAGCACAAAAGACATTTAAAAACCATTAAAAATAATCAGTGAATGAATTAACAATGAGATCAAGGAAAAATGCAAAACATACCTTAAAAAATAAAAATAAGAACACAGCAAAAGCAGTAGTAAGAGGAAATTTCATAGCAATACAGGCCTAAAATGAACTAAAAAGAACAGCAAACAAAACCAAAGTGTGTAGAAGGAATAAATTCACTAAGATCAAAGTAGAAATAAATGAAATAGAAGCTACAAAAACAATGAAAAGATCAATTAAACCAAGAACTGATTCTTTGAAAACATAATCAGTTTTGATAAATCATTAACCAGACTTGTCAAGAAAAAGCGAGGACCCGAGTAAATAAAATTAGAAAGGAAAGAGGAGAAGTGACAACTGATACTAAGGAGATACAAAGATTATAAGAATATACTGAAACAGTGATATACCAACAAAATAGATAATCTTGGAAAATGAATAAATTCCAAGAAACATAAAAATTTTTGAGACTAAATCTAGAGGAATCAGAAAACCTGAACAGACCATTTATAGTCAAAATGAAGCCATGATAAAAAAAAAAAAAACTTTCAATGAAACAAAAGCCAGTATCATATGACTTCACAGGTGAATATTACCAAACATTCAAAGAACCAACACCTATCTTTTCAAACTATTTCCAAAAAAAATGCAAGAAAAGGAAAGACTACCAATCTGATTTTATGAGGCCAGCATTATCCTGATTCCAAAACCAGAGAGACTACAAAGAAAGAAAATTGTAGGCCAATATCCCTGATGAACACAGATAAAAAGTTCTCTAAAAATATTAGCAAACTAAATTCAGAAATACAGTAAAAATATTATGTATTTTGATCAAGTGAACTTTATTCCTGGATGCAAGGATGGTTCAAAATTTGCAAATCAATTACACCACTTGAACAAGGTGAAGGATAAAAATTATATGACCATAGCAATAAATGCAGAAGAAGCACTAGACAAAATCCAGTATCCATTTATGATTAAATATCATATTCAAAGGAGAGAAACTAAAATTGTTTCCATTAAAATCAGGAATAAGACAGAGATATCTACTCTCACCACTCTTATTCAAGATAGTACTATAAGTCTTAGCCACAGCAGTCAGACAAAAAGAAGAAATAAAATACATTCAAATTGGAAAGGTAAAACTGACATTATTTGTAGGTGGTATGATACTGTATACAGGCAATCCTAAAGATTCCACCAAAAAAACTTCTGGAATTAATAAATGAATTTAATTAAAAGGCAGGATACAAAATAGATATTCAGAAATTGGTTGCATTTTTTTGTACACCAGTAATGAACTATCAGAAAGTGAAACTAAGAAAACAATACCATTTTACAACTGCATCAAAAATTAAAATACCTAGGAATAAATTTAACTAAGGAGGTAAAAGACCTGTACTATGAAAATTGTAACACATTGAAGAAATCAAAGAAACTAATAAGTGGAAGCATATATTGTGCTCATGCATAAGAAGAACTAACATTATTAAAATGTCCATACTACTGAAAGCAATCTATAGATCCAATGCAATTTCTATCAAAATGCCAATGGTGTAATTTACAGAACTAGAGCAAATAATCTAAGAATTTGTATGGAAACACAAAAGTGTCACTACTGCACAGTGACAGTAATCTTGATAAAGAAGAACGATGTGGGTGATATCACACTACCTGATTTCAAATTATGCTATAAGGCTATCATAATCAAAACAGCATGGTATTGGCATAAAAACAGACATATAGATCAATAGAATCAAATAGAGAGCCCAGAAATAAACTTATGCTTATGTGGTAAATTTTGTACAGCATCAATAAAACAAAAAGACAACCTACTGAATAGGAGAAGATATTCACCAATGATATATGTGATAATGGGTTAATATTAAAAATTTATAAAAAAACTCAACACCAGGAAAACAAACAACCCCATTAAAAACTGAGCAAAAAGACCTGAGTAAATACTTCTCCAAGGGTGACATACAGATGGCTGTAGACATATGCAAAGATGCTCAGAGTCACTAACAATTAGAGAAATGCAAATTGAAGCCACAATGAGATTCTGCCTCACATCTGTCAGAATGGCCTTCATCAATAAATCAACAAACAACAAGGGTTGGCAAGGATGTGGAGAAACAGGAACTCTCATAGACTATTGGCAAGAATTCAGATGGAGTAACTCCTATGAAAAACAGTGTGGAGGTTTCTTGAAAATTAAAAATGGAACTGCCTTATGACCCAGCAAAACCACTTCTGGGAATTTATCCAAAATAACCTGAAATATTAATTCAAAAGAATATATGCTCCTTGCACACACATACTTTGTTCATTGCAGCATTATTTACAAAAGTCAATATATGGAAGTGACCTAAATGCCCATTAATAGATGAGAGGATAAAAGGTGATGGTACATATATACAATGGAATACTACTCAGCCATAAAAAGAATAAATTCTTAACCTTTGTGACAGCATGAATGGACTAGAGGGTATTTTGCTAAGTGAAGTAAGTCAGACAGAGAGACAAATAATGTATGATTTCACTTACATGCAGAATCTAAGCAACAACATAAACCAACAATACAAAAACAGACTCATAGATACTGAGAACAGACTGACCATTGACAGAGAGAAAATGGGTTGGAGGGCTGGGTGAAAAAGTTGACAGAATTAAGAAGTACAAATTGGTAGTTACAAAATAGTTAATAGTCACAGAGATGTAAATTACAGCATAGGGAATATAGTCAATAATATTGTAATAACTATGTACAGGGCCAGATGTGTACTTGAGATACTGGGGGTCCCACTCTGTAAAGTGCACAATTGTTTAGCCACTGTAGTATACATCTGAAACTAACACAAACTGATATTGAGTATAAATTGTAATTGAAAATCATTTAAAAATTTTTTTGCAGCTACTCTCAATTCATGAAGTTTTAATATTTTTAGTCACTCAATTATTGACCACTTTAATCACTTATCACTTTTGAAACAAACTTTAGTGAGAGACAGGAAACAAAGTGTATTCTCTCTTTTTTAATTTGTCTATCAATACTTTTCCTGTTACCATAATAAAAACAGACATGATGAAAGGAGGAGAATGGAGCCACCAATAGCTAAGGCCACAGATATACACATGCACCATACCTATGGGCAGAACCATAGGAACATTATAAACTAGAACAGGCCAACTGTGGATCCTTGGTCTGAGAGTAACTTTAATAACAATGTCTCACATTTCTCCTTTGCCTTGTACTTTATAACCTCCTTATTATATGTGTTAATTCCATTGTTGCTTAATCTGGATCCCTATAACTGACCATGACATCCTCCTTCCTGCTGGGAGTATTGGCTAATAATATTCAAGGCTTTACCCTCCTCTTGAGGTGATGGGTGCATCCTGGATTGAGAAATCTCACCTCTCTGTTCCTCCCCACTATCTGAGTGTGTTATCCACAGGGATTCTCCTCTTCTGCTCTGCTTAGAAGCTTTTGCTTCTGCTTTTCTTGCTTTAATCTCACTTTTCAAACCACTTTTCTCCTGAATTATCCAGTGATGGTTAAATCATGTGGGAAGTTGTTTCTAGTGCAGCCCCCCAGATCCCACCCAGAATTCCTAGATCAGCATCTCCCCTGACAGTAGCCAGCCTTGCCCCAGTTAGGGCATGTTCACCTGACATCTACTGTCCTGTGCATCAGAGTGTTCACTTCTAACACTCCCAATTGGGTGACCTGGGTTAAAGTACTTGAACTCCCTATGCTTCTGATTTTCCTTCTATGAAATGAATGCCACTCATCTAACAATGTGGTAGTGAGAGTTAAAATATGTCACTATGGAAGTATGATATCAGGATGGAAAGTTTACTAGGAAAGATTTGTGTACCTATAAGAGAGACCAGATTTCAGTGGTTAAAATAAGATGAGTTAATTTCATCCCAAGGCACAGAAGGTAGACTAACCAGGGATGGAAAGGCATAACTGTGATGTCATCAGTGATCTTGGCTTTTTCCAACTCTCGAGTCTGATATTCCCAAAGTTATTTCATAATCTAAAATGGCCTCTGGAGCTCTAGCTATCACATTCTATTCAAAGCAGGAAGGAGAAGAAAAAAAGAAATGCTCGCTTCCTTCTTAAGGAAGTTCCCAGAGTTCCCACATCAGTCAGAGGGCAGATCTAATTCATATAGATATATCTAGCTGTAAAGAAGCTGAGAGATGTCTTCTAATCTAAGAGGCAATATTCTGGAGTAAAACAAGTATGCTGCTACTAAGGAAGAAGTATAGATATGGGGGGCTACTCAGTGTTCACAGAAAAGAAGATTTGAAGTCACCCTTATTGAATTCAAATCCCAGCTCTACTAGCTATTAGCTTTGGGCAAGTGACTCAACCTCTCTTTGTTTCAGTTTTCTTGTCTGCAAAGTGGTGTGGATATATTATATATGCTAGATGGTTATTATAATAAAATATATTTTAATATAAAACAGCATCTGATGTACAGTAAATGCTCAGTAAATGTAACATAACTTATTATTTCCCATTTTCTCCTCTATTCTGTGTCATACCATTTGCAACATCTGAGAATTCAAAGAAGAAAATGTGACTGGAGCAAGACTGTCTCCCTCATTTGATTCCAATGCCAGGATCCTCTCTATTGGCCCTAAGTCCCTTCCATTTAGGGAACATACTCCAGTGCCCACCACTTTTTCCTAAGTCATTTGAAAGACTTCAGCTTTTCTAGCTGGTGAATAACTAAATCACTAAGTGCTTTCTCACTAAGCATGACCGCCTGATTCAGAAGGAATCATGAGGTGGGAGGGTTAGGTCTGAATATCTGGGGTGTGGAGCACACCCATTCCAAGAGGAGGGGGCCCTGAACCATAGGGGTACCAGGCTTGCTTTGATTGCTTAGCTCTCCAGCTTGTGGCAGCATCTAGAGAATAATCAGGACTGGAAAGAGGTGTTGTGGGTTAGCTGGTTCATGAGTGTTTCTCTCCTGGTCAGTCATTTGTGCTGATGAGTACTAAATATGCGGGGACCGCACTCTAACCAGGAGCTATTCAAGCTCCATAATTCTGGCCCCCAGCACCCTACTCATCCTGGCTATAGTGCCTGTTCTACAAGGAGGAGCCCTCACATGTTCAGGCTGCAGAGGATTTCCTCTGCACACAGCTGGAACGGAGAGAGACTGTCAGGACTTCTCTGTCTGGGACCTGCCTGGGAAAATACTCTCATTGTCTTCCCCTGTTTAATGGTAAACTTCTGAACACAGCAGAAGTTCTTCACCTCTTGCATTTGGAGTTTGAAACTCCATATTTAGGAGAAGCTAGACCCCTGGCTGCTTATGAGACATTTGGTGTATCTTACTCCTTCTTGGTCAGTTTTCCATCTGTATAACGAGATTAAGTAACTGCTATGGACACTGGCCAGCAGTGTCCGAGGTGTTATGGATAAGATACAAGACAAATTCACATGGACTACCTAGTCCTGTGGAGAAAAAGGGACGGTATGACCACTCACTCAAGAGGAGAGTGCCCTGACCCTTGCTTTGACAAACTTTTATTGGCTTTCTAATAGCATACATCAAAGAAGGTTTTCATTCATTATACTTAGGTTTGCTTTAGGTAATTACTTTTTACAGATAGCAATGGAAGGGATGTTACTAATTACTTCTTACAGATTAACAAGGAAAAAAATGTTGCAAATGCAAGGGAATGATATGAGTAATAGGTCTGGTTACACTTCAATCCTTGGGAGAATTAGCATAGACTTCAGGAAGTTACTTTAAAGAAGTGCAGCAAACATTCACTGTCTGAACTCAGGGTGAGGGATTTTTAGCAAGAGCAAGTTACAAACCAGCCTAGTTATAATGCAGGCCTGATTTCCCATGGGAGAACCCAATCCTTGGGTGTGGCTCCTGCATGCAACAATGCATCTATTGGGCTTTTCAATAGGGCTGAGCTACAATTGCCATTGCTAGGCAGATCAGTTCCCTACATTTTCCCCTTTGTTTTTAGTTAGGACTGCTATAGATCCCACAAAGCTTGCTGCTTGCTGGTCTCTTACACAACCCTGGAAAAATAATTTGCAAATGTTAGGAGACACTACCCTTCTGCACTGGCAGTGGGGACACATAACTCTGCAGAGAAATGCAGCCGGGAGCAATGGAGAGGAAAATGAAACATTAGAAGTGACAGCTATGTGGCAGATCCTAAGAGAACTATGGCAACATCAGATAAATGCCCTGGAAATGAATCTCAGGAGGGAGAAGAACATGTGGGACACTGTGAAGAGCACCTCATGGAGGGAGTGCAGCCCAAGGAGTTCATGGCCATTGCAGACTGTTTTGCCACAATGAGACACAGCTCAGTTTTCTGAGAGGAGAGAAAATTCTCATCCTGAGACAAACTACCACTGACAGGTGGTGGGGCGAGCATGCTGGCTGCTGTGGGTACATATCAGCACACCATCTGGGGAAGGACCTGGAGGAGTGCGACCCTGAGGACACATGGCAGAATGAAGAGTACTTTGGCAACTACAGAATCCTGAAACTCCATTTGGAGATGCTGACAGAGCAGCCACAAACAACTAAATACCACCACATGATCCTGTTGAACAGGGAGTCCTTCAAAGACAAAGTAATTCTGGATGTCAGCTGTGGGACCAGGATTATCAGTCTCTTTTGTGCTCATTATGCGCAGCCCAAAGTAGTGTATGCAGTGGAGGCCAGTGAGATGGCCCAGCACACAGGGCAGCTGGTCATGCAGAATGGCTTTGCCTACATCATCACCATGTTCCAGCAGAAGGTGGAGGATGTGCTGGTGTCTGAGCGGATGGGGACCTGCCTGTTGTTTGAGTTCATGATCCTGGCTGAAGGAGGGCGGGGTTATCTGGCCAACCACAGCCATGCTTCCCCTCATGCCACAACATGCCTATTGGGCTTTTCAATAGGGCTGAGCTACAATTGCCATTGCCAGGCAGATTGGTTCCCTACGAGTAACAATATATTCTGTCATTTGGCCTTGCATTTTTTTCAGGGGGAAATAGGAGAGAAATCTTATGAGAGAGAATATTTCTGGAAAATAACACTGTGAGTTTTCTTGGTTTAGTTACTTATAACAAAACAAGTGATCCATCAGCCCTGTGTATTAATTCTTGCTTCTATGACAACAATCTCTAGCTCAGCAGAGCTAACAAAGGAAGCCTTCTCTTGTCTTATAAGGTTATTTTGCCCATTTTTAACATTTCAGAGGTTTGAGGAATAAGTTGTGCAAGCAAGGCAGTTACTCTGGGATGACAGTTCCCAGTGCTGCTAGGAGGTAAGAGCTGAGCAAGGTCAGGAGAGACAGTCTCCTCACATCCAACTGCTGTTTTTATCTCCATTTCACAGATGAAGATATTAGGGCTGCAAATGTGAGCAGCGTTTCAAAAGATGTGGTTAGTGATGGACTAGGTCCATAGCTCTTTCCACTTAGACTGTGCGAACCTAATTTGAAGTCTGAAGCTCCAAGTCGCAGCCCAACTCCAGGCCTAAAATTTATCTTCTAAAACTCCATTTGCTCCTTTCAGCTTGACATCAGTAGAACGAGGCTTGAAGAAGTGAGGTTGGCACAGAACCATCTTTCAAAAGGCTTTGGGTTTGAAGGGTAGAAGGGAGACCAGCAGATCAAACTGATGATTGATGACCTGGAGGGTTGATTTCCCCCTTGCTGCTAAAAAAGAATTTAGAGAAGCAAAAGGAATGCAAAGCAGCAAGATCAAAGTAAATTAAAACACGTGAAGACATAGGCAAAGAGAAAATAAGGAGAGAATGATGAATCCGGAAGTGAAGTAGTTGCACAAAATACAAACTATAATTTCCTGTGCATTTGGAGAAGGGACCACACATTTGGCTTTACAACAAATGTGTGAGCAGGGATGGGAAACAGTCCTGTGATCTGCGGAATCCTGGGTGGGGGGGTGGGTATCAAGGATTGGTCTCTTTGTTATGCAAGAGCTAGATTGAGAGGGTTTCTGTTTCTTGAAACTAAAGAATCCCCAACAAAGTTCTGATTGTTCACCTCTCCAGCTTCTCTCCCCTTGAAACTGGGATCTACACAGGGGAAGGCAGAGAGGTACCCCAACCTCATTTGCCTCCCTAGAAGTGTTTTGCTATGTGCCTCCTGAGGGGCTGGAGCACAAACTGGGGCATGGCCACAGAGGCACTGCTGTCTTTGGTTGGCAGTGTCAGGGAACTGAAGCAGAGATGATATCAGATCACAGACAACTGCCTGTTTTTTTTTTTTTTTTTTTTTTTTTTTTTTTTTTTTTTTGAGCCTGGACAGCTGATGGGCTGCAAGGGAACCACAGTGCCCTGGGGAGGCTATTCCCAGCAGGGCCACAGGATTGGGAGACCCAGCCTGCTTTCAGCCCCATGTTTCAGCCTTCCCAGCTCTGCTCTATAACTGTCTCATCCTGGAGGGCCCGGAGCCAGGGCCACTAGCTCTGCAATACCTATTCTTGGGCAGTTAGTTGTTCCTGCAACCACAATGCAGGAGGGCAGCCTGAGCCAAGGCCAAGGAGAGGGAGTTGGGGAGGGCACCAACAAGAAACTAAGGAAAACAAATTAAGAGCAATTCAAGCTCTGCACCTGCAAAACAGGTGAACTGCCCTCTTTCAAGGGTTTTATGATTAGAAAATTGTGGCTTTTCTGCCTGCCTTTAATTCCATCAAGCAATACTGAGATTTAAACTAGAAGGAAAAGAAAACAAGTGCCCTCCTCTCTCTTATTTTTTCTTGCTTTTTACTCTCCACCCTCTAGTAGCCTGTGCTAAACGGGTAGTGCATAGAGAGGGCTCCAAAGAAGGTTCAAGTGCTGTGTTTGCAGTGTCCCCAGGAAGCTGATCACCCATTTCCTAAGGGGCTGTAGCTCCTCACTTGTGCCTTCGGCAGCTTCCTATGGGTCATTGCCAAAAGCACTTAGCCTTGACACTGCCTAGCCCTAGTCTTTAACAAGGAGCAGAGTCATCCTTTTTTAAAAAAATTACTTTATTGTTGTTTGGTTACAGTTGTCTGCATTTTCTCCCCTCCCCAGCCAAACCCACCTGATGCAGACACCACCCACAGCCTCCGCATCATTATGGATGGAATGAGACATACACATGGACTACTGAGACCAGTGGAGGTAAAAGGACAGCATGGATTTTCTCTCAAGGGGAGAAAAAGCCATGACCTCTGCCATGACAGGTCTTTATTTTGTTTCTCGTCACATTTCCTGATGGTCCTCATTTACTATGCACATGTTTGCTATAGGTAGTTACCTTTTATAGAGAACAAAGGAGCCAATGCCACCAATCACATCACAGAAGGAATGATATTTGCAAATGAAAAAGGGAAACGTGGTTGATTTGGTTACACTCCATACTGGTGAGTTTTAACATGGATTTTAGGAAGTTACAATAAGCATTTGCTATCTCAATTCAAGGTGAGAGAGTTTTAGCAAAAGCAAGACCCAAAGCAACTTAGGCACACTGCAAACCTGATTTCCCACAGAGAGAACCTATCGGTGGCCATGGGTCCTGTGTATCTCCGAGGGGGAGCTGGGCCCACACCATGCAGAAGGGTCTCCTACATCTCTCCCCCCCCACCCCGCCTTGGTTTTAGTTAGAACTGCTATGTTCCCACAAAGTTTGCTGCTTGCTGGTCTCCCACATGACCCTGGGAAAATAATTTGCAAATACATCAAAGTACATAGAGCATTATTATAATCAGTAAGCAACCAATGGTTCCAAAAACCCACATTCTCAGATTAAGCTCATCAATCATTGCCAGGCAGTAATGGTCAAATAGATAACATTCAAAGAACTCTGAGGGCCTATTCTAAGTCAGGGTCAAATAGCTAAAGGGCCATAAAACTTTGAGGAAACAAACTTATTTCAGGCTTGGACCCTTATCATTTAAATTGAGGGTATCAGCACAGTAGGTTTCATAAGATTTTATGCTTTCTTTATTAGGCCTGATTGCCCTGGGGAACCTGCCCTTTCCAGTACATGGCTGCAACCACTTCCAGCATTGTTTCAGGCTTAGATGGAGCACAGGAAGTGGCAGCCAAAAGATTAGGAGACTTCTCGAAGACAGAATGAGGACTCAGACTAGGTCAGGATAGCTGAGGGGCGAGGGTCCATCACCCCCTTTTTCTATAGCCCCCCCAAGTCCTTCCCTGAGGGCCTCCCATGTGATCATGCCTGTCTTAGGTGGTTACTCCCTTGGGGTATGTTACCCATCATTGGCTAACCCACGAAGCATTGGGGGCCAGCAGGGTGAAGTAAAGTGGGCAGAGGCAGTGCTCCTGCCAGGAATATGAGCTTTGTCTCCTCTGTAGCTCAGGTCCTCATGGCAGAACAGACCCAGATGAAGCAGGTCCCCTGGGCTCTTACTCAGCTTTAGCCATGGTAGGTAAAAAAAGCAAGAGTCCCCATGCTTGAATTCTAGGTCCGGTAGTGGCAGGACATAGTAGTCAGGCTCCTCCAGAAAAACAGAATTTCCTGGAGAGGGAGAAGAAGGAGAGGAGAACACTGAGATTTACAATAAAAAATTGGTTCACATGATTGTGGATAATGGCATGTCAAAATTCTGTAGGGCTGGCTTGTAGGCTGGAGACTTAGGGAAGAGCTGATGTTGTAGCATGTGACTGAAGACAGTCTGGGGGCAGTATTTCTTTTTCCTCTGGGACTTTAGTCTGTTTTCTTTTAAGACCTTCAACTAGTTGGATTAGGCCGATCTGCATTCTGGGGTTAATCTGCTTTACTCAAAGGCTACTGATTTACGTGTTAATCACACCTAACAAATACTTTCACAGCAACATCTAGGCTGGTGTTGGACCAAATATCTAGGTAATGTGGCCTAACCAATTTGACACATAAAATGAGCCATTGCATGAGTGATTTAGGTGAGTTATTTAATGTTTCCTAAGTTCTATTTACTTCACATTGGTAGGGATAACATAGCACCTACCTTACAGAGTTGTGGTGAGAATTAGAGAGGAGACCTTGCCTGGTAAATAGCCATGATATAGCATGGTTTGTAGTAGACAATAATCTTGCCTTCTTGTCTCACTCTTAATCCAGCTATGCTCTGCCCAGCTGCACTCTGCCCCCATAACCCCCAGGGCTATGTGGTAGTAGAGATTCTAAGTGCTGGGCATTTTCTGTTCCTTCCTTACCTCCAGTGGAAGGGATGCTCACAGGGAGGACACTCTTTGTTCCGTTACTCCAGGCTGACCATGTGTGGCTCCTTCATTCCACTTGTTTACTCATTGGAAAAGAGGGTTTCAAATTGCTGAGGTCAAGTTACATTTGGATGCCTGAGTGGAAGGAGGGGTGAAATAGAGATTGGAATTGGAATTATGTGCTCCTAGCAGATTTTGTCACCACTTCTGGAATCCTGAAGGCCAGAACAGAAAATTTTATTTTGACCAAGTGCCCCTGAACAACTTCTTTTTGTTCACAGACATCACTTGTGAATATGAACATATGCCATTGTGTGTTTAGCTTTGGTTTTCATTTCCTTGTGATAAAGATATTTTTGTGTGATAAAAATGCTTAAATGCAAGACCTGTAGACCTCCTTCTGTTTTAAGTAAAACTGGCTCTTTTTTGGAAAAAAAAAGAGGGAGAAAATATTGTCCAATATGTATGTGTGTGGCCTGAACACAACCCTCAAAACATCTTAAAGGTTATCCATCAAGGTTTTTAAAAAGGAATTATATTATTCTTATCTTACTAATAAGTAATACATTGTAGATTTATTTTATAACCTATAATCTTATGCCAGAAGGGACCATTTAGATTGATTTTTATTAGTAGTCTGAAACAAAAACAAAATATTCAGGACTGTGCTTACTATTTTAAATTTTATTCTCTTTTCTTATTATTTTTCCTTTTGACTTGAAAAGGAATTTTTTGCTCCAGATCAGTTTTTGGCTGCAGGTCCATAGTGCTTTTTTCAGGCCAGTGGGGAATGCCTGTGAGAATTCTGGACCAACAGGCAGCCATATATTTATACCTTAATCCAGTGTACATGGGCAAAGTATCAGACAAAGGTATAAATAAAATGTTCAGACTCCACATGTGGTATTTTGGGTTTAAAAATCCTCCATAAACTTTTTTCATTCCTATCAGCAGTTTTATTCATTATGGGATATCTAGCAACTCTTCTTTTGGGATTATTTGGGAAGCAGTGAAAGCTTTTTATGGAAAGAGCATGTTTGCTGTAAGATTTGTGCAAAGATTTAGTGACTGTGGAGGAGTAAGTGCCTGTATTTCCTTTCTGAAATTTTGGGTGGGGTTTCCCCTGTCATTGGCTTTCATGTTTTCAGGTGCATGGATCCTTCAGTAGTGTAGCCCTCATGATGAAAAAATGCTTTCCTCTTTCTGTCTAGTGTACCAGGATCATGTCCATGGGCCAGTGAATGTGTTTTCTCCTTTCTGTCTGCATTCAGCAGTGTTTTTACTAATTTTGGAGCCTGGAGCAGGAGGTGAGGTCCAAATGCTATAATTTCTAACTTTTAAAACTATATCATACTCAATTTGCCCCTGAACTGAAATTACATATATCTTTTTGCCTGTGTGTAAGACTAGACTTGGGCCAGGTAGTGGAAAAAATATACCTTGGATCAAAGAGAGTCAACAGATGTATGTGTCCTAGAAGGCAGAGTATATAGATTCATCCTCTTGGACTCATTCATAAAAACAAAAAGAAAGATCCCATACCTGCTAAGTAACCATAGAAGCAGCTGTCATAGTGGCTGAGGTCAGTAAAGGACCATGAAGGAAACTTCAGACCTGTGTCACACACACTCCCCTCTGCTTGACAGTGAGCTCTGCCTGGCACATCATAACTGAGTGTTGAGTGGTTGAACAAATCAAGATGGGCAAGCACAGATGGTGACACACTCTTTTCTCTGTTATTTTCCATGTTTAATTATCACAAAATCACCTGCTATTTGCCATTCACATTTGCCCTTTTCCTACATTTGTGCTGCTTCTCTTTAGATCATTCACTATTACTTCAGATGGGTGTGCTAAGCTACATTCAGATCACATTCAATGTCCTCAGAGAAGGATCCACCTTGTAACAAATAAACTAATAAGCTTCAGCTTTGGGATGCTTATCTGCACAAGCTCCTTCCAAGAGCTGGAAGAGCCCTAGAAATGTTCACATGGTCACATATATTTTTAAAATGTATTAAGATATATTTAGCCATAACTGGCTAAGAATTTTCTCTTTCTATTCCAACTTCACCAACTTCCACTTTTGGGTTTGTTAGTTTAGTCACAAGTATTTTGGGGCTCCAGACCAGCTAAAGGGAAGTTGAGTTGGGAGTACATTTGGTTTAGGTTTAGTAGGGGATATTTTGTGGTGGGCAGTAATTTCCAAATGCAGTTAAGTTACTGCTAGCTGCCATCCTGGTGCAGGAATGATGTCTTGTAACACTCCTTTGGCCCACTGCACTGATCCACCCAGCTCTGTGACACAAGATAGATGTTAGTATTTCCTACAACTTTTGACACCACATAATTGTGCAGAGTCAAGAAGAAGCCAAGTTTAAAACATATAAATTAGGGAACTGTTCTGTGCAAGATTCTTCTAAACATCTGATATATAAAATTATAAACAGAATACTTTGTTCTCAATAACAACTAATGAAAACATAAGGACTTTGGTTTAGGAAATCTAGTATATCATACTATGTATACCAACAATCATTGGAATTTTCATTTCAACCTGTATTTGTGTTTTTTTTTTTACCATTTTATAATTTGTATTTTGTTAGGGTTTATTTTCTCATTTTAAGTAAGCATTCACTTTTGTACCCAATGACATATATTTTTAGTTTTGAATTCTTTTGTTTAATAAGGACTTCTAGTAGTCTGGATAAACCATTGATCATCCTCTACATTGCAAATTAGGCTGGTCTTCTTAAAGCCAAAGTTTGCCCAGGTAATGGCTCCCCAATTGATCTCTTTGATACTTTCATTACTTCAACTGCACATGAGGCCCTTTTATCTGCTCTCCTGCCTCTCCCATACTAGCACCAGAGATCCTGCACATGTATGGCTCCTAGAACTTGCTGCCTCATGTGCTCCCCATATTCTTTGACAATGTGGTTCCTTCTAATTGCAATGGCTACTTCAGTATTTTGTCTGTTTGTTTCCTGGATAAACTATTTGTCCTTTACAGTGCAGTGGGGCAGAAAATCACACAGGTGAGTTGGAAACCTGCCAGTACTACAGTTGGGTAGGATTGCCTGAAGGTTTCTAGGTGTTCACAACTGGCTTTGTGAGCAGGGTTTGGTAAGAGTGAAGGGCCAAGGACACAGTCGTCATATGGTAAGTGCACCATATCTTTGGTGGCTGGCTCCTTGATTGGCACAGACTAAATAATGCTGAACCCATGATATTAAGGGATCCCACAAAGCATCCCAATACCATCTACAACCTGAAGGGCTGAACAAGAAGGATGGACCCCAGACTACTGCATTCCTCCCTTTTGTGGTCCTCTGGTTTCTCTTAGGTCTGCATCCCATGGTGTTCTCTTGCTGCAGTGGCTGTCTTGTCTGGATATGGGCCTCATTCAGTTCTTCTCCCTGCCACTCTCACTGTCACACCTACATTTCTTGACCTTCCTGCTTTCTTCCTTCTTCCAAGGTCAGAGCCATGAAAATAACTTGGAAGGAGTCATTTGTTTTTCCTTTATTCTTCATTTATGAAGATTGTCTCACTATTTTGCCAATTTTTAATTAGTCTGCCAAATAGACTTCATCTTATATTTGTAACTAAAGGGTCCAAAGCACATGCGACAAAATGGAGCAGGAGTGCATTTGTGGATATTCTTGGATTTCAAGTCACAGTATTATTAGCAGCAACATTTACAATAATAGAGCAAAGGTCATTGATTGTTTACCACATTGACTGACAGCCTTTTCAGGCAAGCACTTATTCACTATTTAGTATGTAATTTAATGAGTCACAGAACTATTAAACTAAAATAAGCTAGAGTTTTATTAGCATTTAGAGATAATTTTCTCCTTTTTATTTCCTTTTTTTGCCATCCATCTGTGTGAATTTAGGGATTTACATGTAGGGAAGTTTATGCCAAATTAATGCCCCTCCCCCCAAGCCCATTCCAATGCACATTATATATCCATAAAAACAAGAAAGAGATTGGGAAATTTCCAGGCCAAACAAAGCAAACATTAAATCTATTATTCTTTAACCAAACCATTAGACAACCTTTCAAAGCTCTTTTGTCTTATGATTAGCTTTTTAGGGAACAATGAAAGCATTTTTCTTTGCATCCACAAATTTGTGCACTTTATTTCTTCTTCTAGATATTTGGATGGACAGAGTGAAGCCTCCACTCTCTTACCACCTGCCTCTCCTAAATCCCAAGAACTGCAAATCTGTGTAGATAAACCTATTCAGATTTGCTGTCTCCAGCGATACCATATTTAGATAAGCAAAGCAAAAGTCCTAAGGACAGAGTCTTCAAAGAAAGCAGAAATACACCATTGTTCTGTTAACTTGACTATGAGGAATGATTGGGTAGGGATACTATCCCCCACTCTCTTATTCTTCCACTGCATCTTTCCTCTCCAGTTTTGGAGCTTTACAAATAAGATCAGAGTGGAAGTTGAGCCACTTGTCAGGGTTGAGAATTCTCCTGGGCCCCTTGGCTTACTTCAAATGCCTGCCAGGTAATGGGGGCTTTGGAGCCAGTGGAAATGACATGAGATAGAAAACAATTTCCTAAACACAATTTCACTCAACTGAAATTGATACCAAATGTCAAATACTGGAGAATGCTAATAATCCAGACAGTCATCAAGAATGAAATGCTTTCAAGGACATTTACTGTTATTCCAATAAAAATGCAGTCTCATTTTCAGCCCCACAAAATTCTGATTTTGCTTTAATCTCTTGTAAGTAATAAGGGTTACTGTAGGATCAAGAATGCAGACTGCAAGTGTAAGATAAATGACAACCTACCATTCCTTCTTGGGAATACAGAAAGAGTATTTTATTCCAAAAAGGGATGACTCTTAGATGTGCTCAATAGGTCTATTTTGCTTCATAGGTAAGTAGACTTTTTTGTTTTGGCTCATGATTAATAGTTTCTTATCTATATCTCCCTTTTCCAATCTCTACTGGCAGAATACAAGAAAAGCATGAGCATATTTTATGTTAATTATAGGATTACATCTCCTCTGTCTAAAATAAATAAAATCGAGATGGTAGTGAGATAGGTGGGAGAAGAGTCCACTTCCCCCTACATATGGGTGAAACACCTAGCCCATTTTCTGAGGAACAGAGCTAACAGCCAACAGTATCCCAGAATATATGAAGATTGGAGACCAATAATTGTAGAGAACATTGAAAAATCAGATGGTAAGGAGAGTGCTTCAGGACAATAAAGTCCCTGGGTCTAGTGTGGGGACCATGGTGGCTGCAGCCCCAGGCCCGGTGCCTGCCAGGTCTGCCTCAGGGTTCTTGAGAGAGAGCCAGGTCAATGGCTCCCTCCCCTGCCAAACAAGGCTTGAGCTGCACCAGGAGAGACCGGGTTGCTTTAAGTCACAGGGGGTAATAAGGATGAAGTGGTAAACACACAGGGGCTGTGTGCACCTACTGAGACTGTGGATGCTGGCTGAGGAGAGTTGAACTGTGATGGGCCTTGACCCTGATAGTGCAAGGTCTGGTTGGAGAGTTGGGCTGTGTGAGAGGCCAGGCCCTTGTATGGAGCAGCAGGCTTGAGCAGGAGGAATTTTTCAAAAAGAAAAAGTGAAAAAAGAGGCACTCAGCAGCTGTTTGAGGAATTCTCCTGCAGCAGTTGCCCTGGCCTCTGTGCCCCTAACCCTGCCCAGCCATGCAGAGCTTCTGCAATGGCGCAGAAAGCCCTGTATTCACACCCCAATCCCCGGGGAGAGTGCGCACCCAAACCTGGGGGACCAACAAGCTGCCCGTCCTGCTCCAGTAGTGGAGGATGATTGCTCACTCCCGCAGCACCTGGAAGGAGCACACCCAAACCTGCAGGACCTGCAGCTGCCTGTCCTGCCACACCCACAAGCTCCAGAAGTTATGCACATAACCCCAGTGCCCAGAGGCACCTTGCACCCAACCCTAGTGCCCCAGGGGAAGCAACAGAGGAGGCATGCACCTGCATCTATAGCAGCAGCCACAGTGGTACCCCTGCCCTGCAGGGTCAACTAGCTCTCCAAGAGGAAGGTGGAGACACCCCTGCAGAGGAGAACTGCAAGTTGCAGGAAGTCAGCAATCCCCAGAAAGACTTAAGTTGGGGGTGGTGGGGATGGTGAACTAGCCTGAAGAGGTGCTGAGAGCCCTAGCATAAAGGACAGTGAAGAGCAAGAAGGTGGTGTGTGAATTGCCCCTAACTGGTGCATGCCAATGATTGCACAACTGGTGGACTGAAGGCTTAGGCTGGGTGCAGAATGGCACTGGGGGCCTGGCAGTGAACTGAGGAATGGGGCTGGAGTCTGGGTGAGTGTGGCTCAGGAAGAAAGAAAAGCAAAACCAATTGCCCCTCAGCCTGCTGCAGCCAGAAAAACCAGCAGAACTGGCTGGGTCAGTTTGAAGCCAGCAGGAGGCTTTTTTTCCTTTTAACTCCTTCTTCCTTTCTTCTTTCTTTTTTTATTCCTTCTTCCTTTCTTCCTTTCTTTTCCTTTACATCTCTTCTTCCTTTCTTCTTCTTCTTCCTCTTTTTTAAATTTCCACAAGTGAGACAATAAAAGCTGTGAAAAGACCAGAGGTGGACCAAAAGAGGGGTCATCCCAACAGTCCAGACAGTGAGATAAATTTTACTTTGCTCTTCCAGAGAACTTGCAAGTTATTGTATATTTGTATTATTATTTTTCCTCATTATTCTTACATCTTTTATTTTATTAGTATGTTTGTATTTCTCTACTTTCTGTTTAGTCTCCTTTGCTTGGCTTCTTAAATTGCATTGTTTGACTGGTTTCCCTTCTTCTCTCTTTCCAGGTGTATTTTTAATTTACCATCTTTCACTTCACTTTTGTTCCATTAGCACACTACTCTACATCCTATACTTCCTGTTCTTGTTACCCAGATCACATAGATTCTGTCATATGTTATTGCTCCAATATTATCATAAATAACTGTTGTTCCATACAATTGTAACTAGTACACAGCACCCCACCTAGATCTTGGGTCACTTTACTGTTTCCTAAACTTTATTACTGTTGTGTTTAACTCTGTTCTCTCACACACTATACCTATTTTCTATCCTTTACTCTTACTTACCTCATAACATGACCTCCCACAAGCTCACTGCTTTCTCAATCCAACTCACAGTCCTCCCCCCCAACAAGAGTATTATCTTCTTTCAACCCTTTCTTAAAAGTGACTAGTTAGGTGAAATATCATGGTTAACATTATACATATCCAAAGGATCTCCTATCTCTTCTCTAATTGATGGTACTTTAAATACCATAGAACACACTCCTGCTGTCTTAAAATATTCTGCCTTCCCCTTCCAATTGATCACAAAAAAGAATAAGTGGAAGCTGTGAAAACCAGGATACCTGTTGGAAGAGGCAACCCACCAACAAAGGAACCACCAATAGATAACAACACAAAAAGTTAAAAGGAGGGAGTGAAAGTTACACTAATTCAACCGAGGACCAATCTGGAAATACAACTAAATGGTGGAGAAATAACTCACAACAAACAACTGAAGAAGAGCAAGGGAGAATCCTCAAAACCTTGTACACACAAAGGAAACAGCTATAGCACAACCTGACCAAACCCTGACAACAAAATAAGATGTGTTGGATGGAGTGACCATCAGTAACCAGCTGGGGGAATGACCCACCAAAGAAACAACCAATAACAATAAAAACTCCAAAACATACAGAGAGCCAACATAAATGACAGTACAAGACCAGTGAGCTCAGGAGATTGAGGAGACTGTACCACTGAATGTCACAGGTATTCTACCATAGAAGTTCACACCCTAAACCCAGGGAGTTAGAACATATAAATTTAAGAAGCAGAGGCTAACAATAAGAGTCTCACAAACAATGGGAAGACAAAGAAACAAACCCCAAATGAAAGGAAAGGGGGATGCCTCAGGAAGAATGATAAATGAAATAGAGGCAAGTCAACTATCAGATATTAAGTTCAAAGCAATGGTTCTCAGGAAGCTCAAAGAGCTCACAGAGAATTAACAAAAACCACAATAAACTCACTGCAAATGATATCAACATGAAAAAGGAAATAGAAACTATCAACAAGGGCCAAGAGAAAATGAAAAACACAATTTCTGAACTGAAGAACACAGTAGAAGGAATCAAAAGCAGGCTCGATGCAGCAGAGGATCAGATAAGTGAACTGGAGGACAACGTAGAAAAAAACACCCAGAATAACTGAGACAAGGAAAAGAGGCTCAGAAAGAATGAAGAGGGGTTAAAGGAGATCCAGAATAACATGAAACATAATAATATCCATATAATTGGAATACCAGAAGGAAAAGAAGAAGAACAAGGGATAGAAAATCTGTTTGAAAAAGACATGATGGAAAACTTCCCTAATTTGATGAGAGAAAAAGTCCACAAATACAGGGAAAAAAGAGAGTCACAATCAAGAGGAACCTAAAGGGGCCCACTTCAAGACACATCATAATTAAAATGGCGAAATTCTAAGACAAACAGAGAATCTTAAAGGCAAAAAATGAGAAACAGGAAGTAACATACAAGGGAGCCCCAATAAGGCTTGCAGCTGACTTCTTAATGAAAACGCTCTAAGCCAAAAGGGGATGGCAAGAAATATTCCAACTAATGAGAATCAGAGGCCTGCAACTAGGACCGCTTTGACCAGCTAGGCTTTCAATTAAAATGGAGGGCCAAATAAGGAACTTCCAAGACACAAGAAGCCTCAAAGAATAAACCTTCTCCAAATAAACTCTGCAGGAGATGCTAAAGAGTTTGACTTAAGAGCAGAAAGAAACACAGTGAAAGAGAGAGGAAGACAGGTATGAGAAAATGGCAATGAATAAGTACCTATCAATAATAACCTTAAATATAACTGGATTAAATGCCTCAATCAAAAGACATAGAATAGCTGAATGGATAAGAAAGCATGACCCACACATATGCTGCCTACAAGAGACCCACCTCAGAATAAAAGACCTACAGAGATTGAACAAATCTAGAAACAAATATTCCAAACACTTGGGCAGGAAAAAAAAAGCCAGGATAGCAATACTCATATTGGCAAAACAGACTTCAAAAAAAGAACCATAAAAAGACACCCAGACAGTCACTTCATAATACTCAAGGGAAGAATCCATCAAGAAGACATAACCATTATAAATACATATGCGCCCAACATAGGAGCACCTAAATACATCAAGAAAATCTTAGACAACTTGAAGAAAGATGTTGACAGCAACACAATTATAGTAGAGGATTTTAACACCTCACTGTCAAAAATGGACAGATCTTCCAAACAAAATATCAACAAAGATATTGTAGCATTGAACAACACTCTAGTTGAAATGGACTTAACTGATATATGTAGAGCCCTTCATCCCAAAGAAACTAAATACACATTCTTTTCAAATGCACATGGAACATTTTCAAAGACAGACCACGTGTTAGGACACAAAACAAGCATCAACAAATTCAAGAAAATTGAAATCATATCGAGCATTTTCTCTGAGCACAAGGGACTCAAACTAGAAACCAACCTCAGGGAAAAATCCCCAAATACTCAAACTCATGGAGATTGAATAGCATGCTATTAAACAATGAATGGGTCAAGAATGAGATTAGGGAAGAAATTAAATAGTTTCTGGAATCAAATTAAAATGAACTCACAACAACCCAAAAATATGGCACACAGTGATGGCAGTCTTGAGAGGGAAGTTCATAGTGATACAGGCTTACCTAAAAAAGATAGAAACATTTCAAATAAAAGACCTAACTCTGCACCTACAAGAATTTGAGGAACAACAACAAAGATAGCCCAAAGCTGATGCAGACACCGGCCTGCATTGTCTGCAATGTTATGGATTAAATGAGACATTCACATGAACCACTGAGTCCTGTGGAGGAAGAAGATGAGCATGGCTTTTCTCTCAGGGGGAGAAAAGCCTCAACCCTTGCCGTGATTGGCCTTTATTGGGTTTCTTGGCACATTACATTATGGTTCTCATTTGCTATGCACAGGTTTGCTTTAGGTGGTTGCCTTTTACACACAACAAAGGAGATGATGGATATTTGCAGAAGAAGGATATCTGCAAATGAAAAGGGAAAAGTGGTTGGACTGGTTACACTGGTTCTTGCAAGGTTTCCCATGGATTTTAGGAAGTTACAGTAAGCATTTGCTGTCTCAATTCAGGGTGAGGGAGTTTTAGAAAAAGCAAGTTTCACAGCAGTCCAGGCACAGTGCAGGCCTGATTCCTCATGGGAGAACTTATCCATGGGTGTGGGTCCTGTGCATCTCCAAGTGGGTGCTGGGCCCATGCCACACAGAATGGTCTTCTACACAGAGCAAGTAGAGGAAGGAAATAACCAAGATAAGAGCAGAATTAAATACCATAGAGTCAAAAAGCACAATTCTAAGGATCAATAAATCCAGGAGCTGGTTCTTTGAAAAGATACACAAAATTGACAAGCTTTTAAGAAGGCTTATCAATAAAAAAAGAGACCCCAAAAAATACAATCAGAAATGAAAGAGGAGAGATAACAACTGATACCACAGAAATACAGAGGATTATAAGAATTACTACAAAGAACTATATGCCAAGAAATTTGAAAAACCTAGGTGAAACAGACAAATTTCTAGAAAAATAGAATCTTCCAAAACTGAATGAAGAAGTAGAAAGCCTGAACAGACCAATAACAGATGATGAAATTGAAATAATAATCAAAAAGCTTCCAACACACAAAAACCTGGGACCAGATGGCTTCATAGGAGAATTTTACAAAGTATTTAAGGGGGAGCTAACCCCCATCCTCCACAGATTATTCAAAAAAAATTCAAGAAGATGGAAGACTCCCAAACTCTTTTTATGAAGCCAGTATCATTGTAATCCCAAAACCAGATAAAGATATATCAAAGAAAGAAAACTTCAGGCCAATATTGCTGATGAACATAGATGCTAAAATCCTCAACAAAATATTGGTGAACCACATCTAGCAATACATTAAAAAGATCATACACCATGATCAAGTGGGAGTCATCCCAGAGATTCAAGGATGCTACAATATTTGCAAATCAATAAATATAATACACCACATGAACATAATGAAAGACAAAAATCACATAATTGTATCGATGAATGTGGGAAAAGCATTTGATAAGATACAGCACTCATTTATGATAAAAAACACTTAGCAAACCTGGAATAGAAGGAGCATTCCTCAACATAATAAGGTCCATATATGAGAGACCTACAGCCAACATCATACTCAATGGGCAAGAACTTAGAGCTTTCCCACTAAGATCAGGAACAAGACAAGGAGCTCACTTTTACCACTCTTATTCAACATGTTACTGACAAGACTAAACACAGCAATCAGACCAGAAAAAGAAATAAAAGGCATCCAAATTGGAAAGAAGGAAGTAAAATTGTCATTACTTGCAGATGACATTATCATATGCATAGAATATCTTATAGACTCCACCAAAAAACTAATCTACCTAATAAATGAATTTGGCATTACAGTGAGATACAAAGTCAATACTCAGAAATCAAAGGCATTTTTCTACATCAAGAGTAAAATATCAGAAACAAAAATCAGGGAAAAATACCATTTGATATAGCAATTAGAAATATAAAGTACCTAGGGATAAACCTAATGAAGGAGGTAAAAGACCTATACTCAGAAAATTATACAACACTGAAGAAAGAAATTAAGAAAGACACAAACAAATGGAAGCATGTACCATGCTCATGGATTGGAAGAATTACATCATCAAAATGTCCATACTACCCAAGTCAATTTATTGATTCAATGCAATCTGTATTAAAGTATCAATGACATATTTCACAGATATAGAACAAACATTTCAGAAAACTATATGGAATCTCAAATAGCTGCAGCAATTTTGAGAAAGAAAAACAAAGCAGGAGAGATCACAATACTTGATATCAAACTGTATTACAAGACCACTGTAATCGAAACAGTCTGGTACTGACATAAAACAGACACATAGACCAATGGAACAGAATGGAGAGCCCAGAAATAAGCCCAAGTCTCTACAGTGAATTAATATTTGGCAAAGGATGAAGAAGCATAAAATGGAGTAAAAATAGCCTCTTCAACAAATGGTGTTGGGAGATCTGGACAGCTACATGCAGAAAGAGAAAAAAATGAAACTCCGTCAACAACTTACATCATACACAAAAATACATTCAAGGCAGATAAAAGACTTAAATATAAGTCATGACACCATAAAAGTCCTTCAGGAGAACATAGGCAGGAAAATCTCAGATATTCCAGGCAGCAACATTTACACCCATACATCCCCTAAAGTAAGGGACATAAAGGAAAGAATAAACAAATGGGTCCTCATGAAATTAAAAAGCTTCTTCATATCTAAGGAAAACACCATTAAAATGAAGAGAGCCAAGTATATGGGAAAACATATTTGTCAATGATACCTTAGAAAAGGGTTTGATCTCCAAAATATGTAAACAACTCACATGGCTCCACTTCAGGAAGACAAAAAACCCAATTAAAAAGCGGGCAAAAGACTTGAACAGACACTTCTCCAAGGAGGACTTACAGAGGGCCAGGAGACATATGAAAAGATGCTTAGCATCATTAGCCATCAGAGAGATGCAAATTAAAACCAAAATGAGATACCACTTCACACTGGTCAGAATGGCCATCATAAACAAATGAACAGACAATAAGTATTGGCGGGGATGTGAAGAAAAGGGAACCTTAGTGCACTGTTGGTGGGAATTGCAGACTGAGGCAGCTACCATGGAAAACTGTATGGAATTTCCTCAGAAAACTAAAAATGGAACTGCCTTTTCACCCAGCAATTTCACTGCTGGGATTATACCCTAAGAGCCCTGAAACACCAATCCAAAAGAACCTATGCACCCCTATGTTCATAGCAGCACAATTTAAAATAGCCAAGTGCTGGAAGCAACCTAAGTGCCCATCAGTAAATGAGTGGATCAAAAAAACTATGGTACATTTATGCAATGGAATTCTAAGCAGCAGAAAGAAAGAAGGAGCTTCTACCCTTTGCAAATATATGGATTGAACTGGAGAGCATTATGCTAAATGAAATAAGCCAGGTGGGGAGGGACAAATACCATATGATCACATTTAACTGGATCATAATCAACAAAAGTAAGAAGCAAACAAAATATAACCAGAGTCATTGAAATTAAGAACAATCTAACTATATCCAGAGGGAAGGAAGAAGGGGACATTGGGGAGATGGGTTTTCAGGAACTACTATAAATGACAGATGGACAAAACCAAGTGGGAGGGTGGAAGCAAGGGAGGGAGGTAGGTTTGGCTGGGGTGGGGGGAAATGATGGGGAGAAAATGCAAACAACTGTAATTGAACAGCAATAAAGTAATTAAAAATAAAAATAAAATAAAGTAAATGAAATCTTAAAATATTGTAATATTATGACATTATAAAAGGTAACTTAAGTACAATGGCATTGAAGATTCTTAAATCATTGCTCAAAATGAATTACAGAAGGATAGTCACAGAAAAATGTTCAATAAGTGACCTATTTTTTGTTTCTTATTTATTAGTCATTCCTTTGAACATGGCTGTTGTTATTCTTTTATTTCCTTCTGTTTATTTACTGTTTCAATTTATGTATGAAGTACCTCTTCTCTGTGAGAGAAGGGAGTGGGCACACAACAATGGCAAGAATGTTGTGAGGCTAAGATGTGCATGGAACTTTGAAAAAGCAATAAATATGCTAAACATGTAAGATATGTATTTGTATATGGTTTTAGCACATCCTGGTAAGCCTGTGTTAGTTGTCTAGTCACTGTCCTGTACTCTGAGGCACTGGGGACCAATTACTATCTTGATACAAGGTTGCAAAGAGAAGCAGGAAAGATGCCATTAGCCTCAGAATTTTTTGCTACCTCACTTGTGAGGGGAAGGAAGGCCTGATGAAGAGACAAAGGGAAATAGTTCCTACTTCCAATTTTTTCAGTAACCTGATTTGGACTTTAAGCCACTTTCTCCTACAGGTGGAGCAGGCTGTTCTTATTTTTCTTTCTATTGTGTTAAACACTGAACATGTTTTAAATCAAATTCATTGATTTCATCTTCCCAGTAAACCTTGTTGCTTCCAACAATTTTTTTTAACTTGAAAGAGAGAAGTTTCAAACAAAGCATTTTAAAAATATTTTACATCTGATAGTCATTTATCTAAATGTATTTTTATTAAAATTTGAATAAAAATAAAATAAATTAAAAAAATGAATAAAATACAAATAAAAACTCAAGGAGTCCAAGATGGTGGAGGATTAAGTGGAAGTTACACTAACCTCCTTCCAGGACCAATCTGGAATTACAACTATACTGTAGAGAAAACATCCATAATAACCAATTGCACAGTAGCTGGAGAGAAGCCTTATAATCATGGACAGACAGAAGAAATCACTTCACCATAACATGATTGGTAGAGGGTGTAGAGGAGATATGAGCGGGATAGCTGGGCTCCCACAGGTGGCAGCTGAAGTGTTGGATGGATATTTCAGTGGCCAGAGGGTTCCCCCTTGGAAATGTGGGATCTAAACCTGAAGCTTGTCTCTCTCTAGCCTACAGAGCCAGAACCAGAAAGGAATCCAGATAACATCCAGCTGTGAAAAGCCACAGTGTTTCTGTCTGCAAGGAGAAATGGCTGGAGACTCAGAGAGCCTCTAAAAGGGCCAAACACAATTTTTTTTTTGTAGTCGCTTACCCTGGACACTGTCAAAGGGAGGGCAGAGTGGACTAGAGATGCTTGAGGAGACTCTGGGGTTGGTGGCTCTGGACAGAAAACTGAAGAAACAACTGCCAAGATCTCTGTGCTGAGTTATTTCCCATATGGTAGGAGCCATTCCTCTCAGGCAGAACACTCCTCTCTGAATGGCATCAGCCTAGGAGAAGCAATACCCCTATCCAGAGGAATTACTCTGCTCTACCCTGTGGTGCTTTAGACAGGCTGCTAATGACAGCTTGATTAGATTAACATCTGACAACTTAATAGCTGATTATTTTAACAACTAAGGTAGAAAATACAAAGCAACCAAAATGGTAAGAGAAAGAAATGTACTCCAAATAAAAGAACAAGTGAATTTTCCAGGAGAACTAGATGAAATGGAGACAAAATTTTTATTAGATAGAGAGTTAGCATAATGATTATAAGGATACTCAACAGCATGGAAAAACAGATATAGGAGCCATAAAAACAGGATCAGTCAGAAATAAAGAATGTAATATCTGAGATAAGTAATACACTAAAAGGAATAACTGGTAGGTTGGTAGAAGCAGAGGATCAAATCAGTATTTTGGAAGACAAGGTAGGAAAAAGCTAACAAGGAAGAGGAGCAAAAAGAAAAAGAAGTTTTAAAAATAAAGAGAGTGAAAGAAACATCTTGGACAACATGAAGCATAACAATATCTGCATCACAGGAATACCAGAAGGAGAAGAGAGTGAGCAAGGGATCAAGAACCTATTTGAAGAAATGATGACTGAAAAATTCCCTTATCTGGTGAAGCAAAAAGTCACATTAGTCCAGGAACTCAGAGAGTCCCCCAAAAGTTGGACCCAAAGAGGTCTACACAGAGACACATCATAATTAAAATGACAAGGTTTAAAGACAGAATCCTAACAGCCACAAGAGAAAAGCAGGGAGTTACCTACAAAGGAGTACCAATGAAACTGTCATCTGATTATTTAAGAGAAACATTTCAGGCCAGAAGGGAGTGATATGAAATATTCAAGGTAATGAAAAGCAAGGAACTACAACCAAGTCTACTTTACCCAGCAAGGCTATCATTTAAAACTGAAGGAGAAATAAGGAGCTTCTCAGACAAGGGAAAGCTAAAGGAGTTTGTTAACAACAAACAAGTACTGTAACAAATGTTAAAAGGCTTGCCTAAAGAAGATGAAGAGGAAGAAGAACAAGGAGAAAGAGAAGGAGAATAATAGGAAGAGGAAAAAGAGAAAGAAAAAACAAAGGATAACACTTTAAGAATAAAATGGCACTACCTGTGTATCTACCAATAATCACCTTAAATGTAAATGGATTAAATGCTCCAACAAAAGGACAGAGGGTAGCTGAATGGAAAAGAAAAGAAGACCTATATATATAGTGCCTCCAAGAGACCCATCTCAGATTGAAAGATACACACAAACTAAAAGCAAAGGGTTGAAAAAACGTGTTTCACGAGGATGGAAAAAAAAGGTGGGGTAGTAGTACTTATATTTGACAAAATAGACTTTAAAACCAAGGCTATAGTAAGAGACAAAGAAAGACACTACCTGATGATAAAGGTAAAATTCAACAAGAGTATATAACCCAAGTAAACCTTTACACACCCAACATAGGAGCACCTAAATATGTAAGGCAAAACTTGATGGATGTAAGAGAAGATATTGACAGAAATATAGTCATAGTTGGGGATTTTAACACCTCAAATGACTTCAATGAAGAGATCTTCCAGGCAGAAAATCAACAAGGAGACAGCAGTTTTAAAGAACACATGAATGGATTAATAAATTAATAATTTATTCTAATGAATAGAATAAATGGATTTAATTGATATCTTTGGAGCACTTCACCCCAAAGGAGCAGAATATATATACTTTTCAAGTGCATATGGCATGTTTTATAGGATAGGTCACATGTTAGGACACAAAGTAACTCTTAATAGATTTAAGAAGATTGAAATCATATCATCTTCTCTGACCACAATGCTTTTGAATCTAGAAATCAATAAAATATGAACACTGAAAAATATGCAAAGGCATGGAAGCTAAGTAACATATTATTAAACAATGAATGGGTTAACAACAAAATCAAGGAAGAAATCCAAAGATACCTTGAAACAAATGAAAATGAATATACAACAATCCAAAATCTGTGGGACACTGGGAAAGCATTTCTAAGATGGAAATTCATAGCATTACAGGCCTATCTCAAAAAAAAAAAAAGCAAAACAAAACAGGAAAAAGCTCAAATAAGTGATCTACATTCAATTTAAAGGAACTTTAGAAAAGAAAAACAAACAAAGCCCAAAGTGAGTACCAGGAAAGAAATAATAAAGATTAGAGCAGAAATAAATGATGGAGTCTAAAAAATGATGCAAAAGATCAATGAATCCAAGAGCTGGTTCTTTGAAAAGCTAAACAAGATTGACAAACCTTTAAACAGATTCATCAAGAAAAAAAGACAAAGGACCCAAATAAATAAAATCAGACATGAAAGACCAGAAATAACAACTGACACAAAGAAATACAAAGTAATGTAAGAGAATATTATGAAAAATTATACGCCAACAAACTGTATAACCCAAGTGAAATGGATAAATTCCTAGAAAGTTACAATCTTCCAAAAATAAATCAGGGAGAATCAGAGAATCTGAATAGACAGACTGAACCTAATGAAATTGGAGCAGTAATTCAAAAACTCCCACAAGCAAAACCCCTAACCAGATTGCTTCACAGGTGAATTTTACCACACATTCTGAGAAGAACTAACATTTCTCCTTCTCAAACTATTTCATAAAATTCAAGAAAAGGCAAGATTCCCAAATTCATTTTATGAGGCCAGCATTATCCTAATTCCAAAACCAGATTAAGACATTACAGGGGAAGAAAATTATAGGGCAATATCCTTGATGAACATAGATGCTAAAATCCTCAGAAGAATATTAGTAAACCAAATACAGCAATTCATCAATTTGATCATACATCATGGTTTTATTCTGAGAATGAAGGGTTGGTACAGCACTGGCAAATCAATGAGTCTGATTCACCATATAAATAAAATGAAAGATAATAACCATGTTATCATATCAATAGATGAAGAATAGCTTTTGATAAAATCCAACACCCATTTATGATCAAAACTCTCAGCAAAATGGGACTAGAGAGAACATACCAAACATAGTAAAGGTCGTATATGACAAACCCACTGCCAACATCATACTCCATGGGTAGAAAGCACAAACATTTCCCTCAAGATCAGGAACAAGACAGGGATGTGCACTTTCACCTCTCTTATTCAATGTAGTTCTGGAAGTCTCAGCCATAGCAACCAAACAAAAAGAATGAATAAAAGGCATTCAAATTGAGAAGGAAGAAGTAAAACTGTGTTTACTTGCAGATAGCATGATACTGTACATAGAGAACCTCAAAGATTCCACCAAGAAACTACTAGATCTGATAAATGTATTTAGCAAAGTAATAGGATATAAAATTAATATTGAGAAATCAGTTGCATTTCTATATGCCTCTAATGAACTAACAGAAAGGTAAATTAAGAAAACAATTGCATTTACAATTGCTTCAAAAATAATAAAATACCTAGGAATAAACCTAACCAAGCATGTAAAATACCTGTACTAAGAAAATTATATCACACTGAAGAAAGAAATTGAAGAAGATTCAAATAAGTGGAAACACACAATGTATTCATGGATACAAAGAATTAACATAATTAAAATGTCCATACTACCTGAAGCAATCCATAGATTCAGTGCAATTCCTATAGAGTCCAATGATATGCCCTAGCTGGTATGGCTCAGTGGATTGAGTGTTGGCCTGAGAACCAAAGGGTAGCCAGTTTGATTCCCAGTCTGGGCACAAGCCTGGGTTGTTGGCCAGGTCCCAGTAGAGGTCATGTAAGAGGCAACCACACATTGATGTTTTGCTCCTTCTCTTTCTCCCTCCCTTCCCCTTGCTCTAAAAATAAATAAATAAAATCTTAAAAATGATTCCAATGATGTATTTCACAGAACTAGAACAAATATTTCAAAAATTTATATGGAGCCATAAAAGGCCCCACATAGCAACAGTGATCCTTCAACAAAGTTGAAGGAATCATGCTACCTAATATCAAACTATACTACAAGGCCATAATAATCAAAACAGTCTGGTACTGGCATAAAAACACACATAGATCAATGGAACAGAATAGAAAACCTGGAAATTAACCCATTGCTTTATAGTCAATTAATATTCAGCAGAGGAAACAAGCATATACATTGGGCTAAAGATAGTATATTCAAGAAATAGTGCTGAGAAAATTGGACAGATACATGCAGAAAAATGAAACTAGCCCACCTTCTTACACCACACACAATCTGCCAAAGGGCCCACATCTCTGAAATATACTGATTTTCTTTCATAAATCCTAATAATTTTCAATGATCAGAACTTGTATTTTAATAGCAAAGAATTCACTCCTTCTTGCTGTAACTATTTAAAGATCCAGGAGCTGTCTTCATCAATCTGAATTTAATATCTGCTTGTGTATGAGCCATGCTGTATCTCTTCCTATTTCTTTTATACATGAAATTTGAATGCTCTGCTGGAATGCAAAACTTCTCTGAGGACTACTTGCAACTGCTGCTCTAGCACCGACTTTGTAAGTCTCTACTACTTCAGGAAGAATAAAAAGTGTTTCCCTGCATGCTGATGGCCATTCTTTTAATCTGCTTTAAGATTTAATGACATTCACTATCAAAACTTGCTGCAAGAATTTCTGTGTAGTGTTCCATTGTGTAAACATACCACAGTTTTTGATCCACTTATTTACTAGATGGAACTGGAGAATATTATGCTAATTGAAATAAGCCAGCTGGTGAAAGACAAATACCATATGATCTCATCTATAAGAGGAATCTAATGAGCAAAATAAACTAACCAACAAAACAGAACCACAGGCATGGAAACACAGAACAGACTGAAAGTGACCAGAGGGGAGGGGGGATGGGGGAGGAAGATAATGATTGAAAGAAGGGGAAGGGACTAGATAAAGAAAATGTATGAATGGTCCATGGACATGAAGAACAATGTGGGAATTGACTGTGGGAACAGGGGGTAGGATGGGAAAAGGAGGACAACAGCAGGGGGGATTGAAATAATTGTAATAGAATAACAATGAAAATATTTTTAAAAGAATAAGTTTAAAATGGATCAAAAATTTAAATGTTAGACCAGAAACCATAAAAATTTTAGAAGAAAACCTAAGCAGCAAAATCTCGGACATTGCTTATAGAAATGTTTTATTGGATACATCTCCCCAGGCAATGCAAACAAAAGAATAAAAATAAACAAATGAGACTACTTCAAGCTAAAAAAATTTTGCAGAGCAAAGGAAATAATCAACAATATAAAAAGACAATCCACAAAATGGAAGAACATATTTGCTGATGCATCTGATAAGGTGTTAATATCCAAAATTTATAAAGAACTTAAAAAATTCAACACCAAAAACCAAACAATCCAACTAAAAAATGGACACAGGACCTGAATAGACACCTTTTCAGAGAGGACATACAAATGGTCAATAGACATACCAAAAGATGCTCAACATCACTAATCATCAGAGAAATGCAAATTAAAACCACAATGAGATACTATCTCACACCTGTCAGAATGACTACCATCAATAAATCAACAAAGAAAAAGTGCTAGCAAGGACTTGGAGAAAAGGGAATCCCTTTGCACTGTTGGTGAGAATGCAGGCTGGTGCAGACACTGTGAAAAGCAGTATGGAGGAACCTCAAAAAATTAAAAATGAATCTGCCTTTTGACCCAGTGATCCCACTTCTTGGAATATATCCTAAGGGAATCAAAACACTATTTTGAAAGATTTTAAGCACCCCTATGTTCACTGTAGTGTTATTTACAATAGCCAATACATGAAAGCAACCCAAGTGTCCATCAGTCAGTAAATGGGTAAAAGAACTATGGGACATTTAAACATTGGAATTTTACTTAGCCATTAAAAAGGAGAAAATTTTACTCTTTGCAACAGTATGGATGGACCTGAAGAACATTGTGCTAAGTGAAATAAGCCAATCAGAGAAAGACAAATACTGTAAGATTTCACTGCAATGTGGAATCTAATGAACAAATGGAACTAACAAGGAAAACAGAAAGACTCATCGATGGAGATCAGATGATGGCTAGTGGTGGGGGAAAGATAGGGGGTAGAGTGATTGAGCAAAATAGAAAAAGGACTCATGAACATGGACAACAGTGTGGTGATTACTGGGGAAGGAGTGTAAAAGGGTACTAAATAGTAATGGAAAGAATACAATAAAGATGAAATACAAATAGAATAAAAATAAAATTGTAAAAGTGATCAATCATTTCCAGTTTGTGAAATTAATCTAAAATAAAAGAAAAAAAGCCTTCTGCCCACTTTGTAGAAGTCTCCCAATCATACACTTTATAATTAGTTACTGCATATACAGAGACCTGCACACTCTGCCCAACTCTAGGCCAGTGTCTTTTTCAAAGAACAAGCCAGCTCTTGCTCACACCTGGGAAGCAGGAGTGCTGTGGGCTGGGGGAGGTGGAGCATTCCACTCTCCCAATACCTCCACAGTGTGCTGCTTTTGACCCACATTTACATTTCTCTTCTGGAGTCTTCTCAGAAGCTTTTCCCAGCTCTGCTCCACCCTCTCCACCTCTTTTCTCTCCATTCCCTCTTCTAAGTTTACACCTGTGTCCCAGAATCTTTCCATTGTAGGTTCAAGCCCCACCTGTATCTGCCACACAGCCCTGGCCTTCCACAGAGCATCCCGTTTAGCTGACCTGGATATGTGTTGGGTGTGGCACAAAACTACATATGATTTTCCAAAAAGCTGACTTCTGGCAAGCTCCAAATTGGTTTTTGCCAGTGACATTTTTTTCTCTAAATTTTTAATTCCTTGTGTCTTTTAAGAGGAAATTTAATCTGCATGTTTCTGGTTCATTAGCAATTACAGTAACTCCTTAGAACCCTGTGTTGTAAGATGTTTCTGAGGCTCATGAAGTTTATGAACCTTTTCATATGCTTTAGAAACATTTTTCTTTGAACCTGGAAGTCGCTTTGGCCAGATAGCTATAAACTAACCTCAGTGTGATACTGTGGTTTCAGTTCAAGACCTAGATTAACCAAAAGGTGTTTTATCACCTTCAAACAATCCTTGGAGTGGATTTGGTTATTATATACCCACAGGAGGATAATTCATTAGGACTGTTTATCCCTGGAGGGCAGTCTCACAGTGTCTCAGCAGTTACAGGGTGGGCTGGGTATGAAGTGGAGAGAGATGCCTGGAAAAGATGGTTTTAAAGTTTTAACCCTTTATGGTAATTCATGAACATGAACATGAACATGAACATGAAGAATCCCAGAACCAATAATCCCAATTCCTGACAGGAAGTCCAACCTAAGGGAAGTTCATAGGCATACACATACATATCAGTGAAATAGCCAGCAGAACTAGATGGTGGCAAAAGTGAAGAATGTATGTAAAGTAGGTCTTTGGGGACAGAAGTCACTCACTGTAAGTGGAGCTACCTGTGGAAATGATGTGTAGACAATTAAAGTTGGGGCTATAGTTTCCATTTCAGGCCATTCTAAGAGAAGTGAAGAAATGAGAATAGTTTTAATAGCTCTTGCTGCACTTCAGAGGAGAAACTACACACAGAAGGGAGGGTAAAGAGACTTTGAGAAGTCTAGATTCACTGGAAGGCTGCAGACAAGGAAATGCTACAGGAGGCAGAGTTGAGCAGCAAAAGTCCTTCTGAGTGTTGTCAGGATATTGTCTCTAATGGTGCTAATGCAGTATAGTGATGACATCCCAAAGAACCAGGACCTGACACTTCAACTTCATAGAATTTGAGTGGAAACGAGCTTGGCTGTGTCTTCCCTAAGAGGTCTGCTAAGCAGCCAGCATATAACAGTACTAGCTGGGATCCATTCAGATTGGACAATGACCCTATGTCTCAATAGTTAATAATTTTTTAACTTTTTTCTTGATTTAAACTTTGTAATCTCATCTTATATACAAGCTTAAAAGAGCACAGTTGTGATTCCAAAGCAGAGAGTTTTTAAGATTAGTTTCAGATGAGGAAGATGGTGGTGTGGTAGTTGGGAGTGGATTCCACTTCCCCCTACACATGGGAGAAAAACCTAGCCAATCTTCAGAGGAACAGAGCAAACAGCCAACAGTACCCTAGGATATATGAAAATAAGAGACCAAAAATTGTAGCAGACACTGAAAAACCAGACCATAAGGAGAGCACTTCAGGACCATAAGGTCCCAAGGATTGGTGCAGGGAGTAGGGGAGCTGCAGTTCCAGGCCCAGTGCCCACTGGGTCTGCCACAGGGTCCTTGGGAGAGAGCTGGGTCATCTGCTCCCTCCCCAGCCAAACAAGCTTTGAGCAGCACCAGGAGAGACCTGGCTGCTTAAAGTTGCTGAGGGTATTAAGGACTAAGTGGCAAACAAAGGGGCTGTGAGCACCCACAGAGTCTGTGGATGCTGGTTGGGCAGAATTGAAAGTCATGCAGTGAGAAGCCCTGACCCCAATAGTCACTGGTCTGGCTGGAGAATTGGGCTGTGCCACAGGCCAGGCTGCTGTACCGAGTGGCAGGATAGAACTGGAGGAATTTCTCAAAAAGAAAAAGTGAAAAGAGAGACACTGTTTGGGGAATTCTCCTGCAGTAGCCACTCTGGCTAGCTCTCTACCCACCTGGGCAGTGATCCTGAGGTTGAGCTGAAGGGCCTGCGCACCCCCATAGCACTGGGAAGGAAGGATGTGTTCCCAAACCTGTGGGACTGAGGCAGCCTGGTACCACACCCCAGCGCCCAGCCTGGATTACCCACACCCCAGCCCACTGTGGTAACCCCATCCCACACCCAAGGTGCGGGGGGGGGGGTGCGGGGGGGGATGGGGTGGTTGTGGGAGGGAAGCACCAAGCTGCACAGATCAATTGCCCCTCAGCCTGCTACAGCCAGCAAGACCAGAAAAACCAGTTTGGAGAGTTTGAATCCAAGAGAGGCTCTTGTTTTTGTTGTTGTTGTTTAAGTATTTTTTTATTTTTAAATTATTATTATGTTTTAATCTTTGAATTACTTATTCATTTCTTTCCTTCTTTTTTGTTTTATTCCTTCTTCCTTCCTTCCCAATTTCATCTCATCTTCTTTTCTTTTGCTTTTTTTAAATACCCACAATTGAGACAAAAAATCTGAAACTCTGAAAAGACCAGAGTTGGACCCAAAGAGGAGGCATCCCAAGAGCTGTGACAGTGAGACAAACTTCACTTTCCTATTACAGAGAACCTGCAAGTTATTGCACATTTGTATTATTATTTTTCCCATTAATCTTATATCTTTTTAAAAAATAGTATTTTTGTATTCCTCTTCTTTTTGTATAGTCTTCTTTGCTTGGCTGGTTATATTGTATCATTTGACAAGTTTCCCCTGTTCTCTCTTTCATAGTATATTGCTAATTTACTGTCCTTTACTGTCCTTGCTAATTTAGTGTCCCATTAGGACACTACTCAAGGTCCTATACTCCTTATTCTTGTTATTCAGATTACATAGATTTTGTCATATGATTGTTGCTCTTATATTATTGTAAATAATAGCTGTTCCATACAACTGTAAATACTTCACAACACCCCTCCCAGATCTTAGCCCACTGAACTCTATTACTGTAGTGGTTAAGTCTATTATCTCACACACTGTACCTATTTAATATCCTTTACTGTCACCTTACCTCAGAATCTGACCTTCCACAACCTTACTGCTTTCTAGATCCAACTCATAATCCTTTCCTCCCCAACAAGAGTCTTATCTTCTTTCATCCTTTCTAAAAAGTGGCTAGTTGGGTGGAAGATCATGGTTAACACTATAAATAGCCAAAGGATCTCCTATCTCTTCTCTACTGGCTGCTACTGTAAATATCATAGAATACTCTCTTGCTGTCTTAAACCATTTTGCCTTCCCCCTTCAAGTTGATCAAAAAAAAAAAAAGTAGGTGGAAGTGGTGAACACCAGCATACCCACTGGAAGAGGAAACCCAACAACAAAGGAACCACCAACAGATAAAAACAGAAGGTGAAGGAGGGAGTGGAAACCACACAAACCTCAATCCAGGAACTATCTGCAAATACAAATAAATAGTGGAGAAACTACCCAGTACAAACAACTGAACGAGAGCAAGAGAGAATCCTCAAAATCTTGTACACATGGAAGAACTAGCTTCAACAAAACCTGCCCGCACCAGCAGAACAAAATACAACAGGAGATGGACAGAGTGACCCTCAGTTAACCAGCTGGTGGGAAGGACCAACCAAAGAAAGACACAACAACAATCAAAATCCAAAGACAAACACAGAGCCAAATTAAATGACAGCCCAAAACCAGTGAGCTTAGGAGATCAAGGAGACAGCACCACTGAATTTCACAGGCATTCTACCACAGAAGTTCACATCATAAACCTAGGGAACCAGAACAAATCAATTTAAGAAACTGAGCCTAACAAGAAGAGCCTCACAAACAATGGGAAGACAAAGAAACAATACCCAAATGAAAGAAAAGGAGGATGTCCCAGAAAGAATGCTAAATAAAATGGAGGCAACTCAACTATCAGATTTTGAGTTCAGAGCAATGGTTGTCAGGAAGCTCCAAGAGCTCTCAATGAGCTACCAGAAACTACAGGGAAGCTACAAGGAACTCACTGCAAACTATATCAACATGAAAAAAGAAATAGAAACTTGACAAGGGCCAAGAGGAAATGAAGAACACAATTTCTGATCTGAAGAACAGAGTAGTAGGAATCAAAAGCAGGCTTTATGAAGCAGAAGATTGGATCAGCCAGTTGGAGGAAAAAGTAGAAAAAAAGCACCCAGAAAGAGGAAGAAAGGGAAAAGAGGCTCAGAAAGAATGAAGAAGGATTAAGAGAAATGTAAGACACTATGAAATGTAATAATATCTGTACAATAGGAATACCAGAAGGAGAAGAAGAAGAACAAGGGCTAGAAAGCCTATTTGAAAAAGTAATGATGGAAAACTTCCCTAATTTGATAAGAGAAAAAGTCCACAAATCCAGGAAATACACAGATTCCCAATCAAGAGGAACCCAAAGAAGTTCACTTCAAGACACATCATAATTAAAATGGCAAAGTTCCAAGACAAAGAGAGAATCTTAAAGGCAGAAAGGGAGAAACAGGAAGTAACATACAAGGAGGCCTGATAAGGTTAGCAGCTGACTTCTCAATGGAAACGCTCCAAGCCAGAAGAGAATGGCAAGAAGTTCTCCAAGTGATGAGAACCAGAGGCCTGCAACCAAGACTACATTACCAGCAAGGCTCTCAATCAAGATAGAAGACCAAATGAGGAGCTTCTCAGACAAAAGAAGTCTAAAGAAATTCACCTCCACCAAATCAGTACTGCAAGAGATGCTAAAGGGACTGCTTTAAGGAAAGGAAGAGAGAGAGAGAGAGAGAGAGAGAGAGAAAGGAGCACAGGGACAAAAATGGCAATGAATAAGTACCTATCAATAATAAACTTAAGTGTAAATGGATGAAATGCTCCAATCAAAAGACACAGAATAGCTAAATAGATAAGAAAGCATGACCCACACATATGCTGCCCACAAGAGACCCACCTCAGGACAAAAGACCTACACAGACTCAAAGTGAAGGGCTGGAAACAAATATTGCAAGCCAATGGACAGGGAAAAAAGCCAGGGTAGCAATACTCATATTAGACAAAATAGACTTTAAAAGAAGGGCCATAAGAGAGACCCAGAAGGTCACTTCATAATACTCAAGGGAAGAATCCACCAAGAAGACATAAGCATTGTAAATATATATGCACCCAACATAGGAGCACCTAAATACATAAAGAAAATCTTAGAGGACTTCAAGAAAGATGTTGACAGCAACACAGTTATAGTAGGGAATTTTAATATCCCACTGGCAAAAATGGACAGATCTTCGAAACAAAACATCAACAAACATATTGTGGCATTGAACAATACCTTAGATGAAATGGACTTAACTGATATACATGGAGAGCCTTTCATCCCAAAGAAACAATACACATTCTTTTCAAATGCACATGGAACATTTTCAAAGATAGACCACATAATAGGAGACAAAGCCAGCCTCAACAAATTCAGAAAATTGAAATCATACCAAGCATTTTCTCTGACCACAAGAAACTGAAACTAGAAACCAACCCCAAAGGAAAAAACCCAAAACACTCAATCTCATGGAGATTGAATAGCATGCTATTAAACAATGAATGGGTCAAGAATGAAATTAGGAAGAAATAAACAAGTTTCTGGAAACAAATGAAAATGAACTCACAACAACCCAAAACTTATGGGACACAATGAAGGCAGTCCTCAGAGGAAAGTTTATAGCAGTACAGGCCTACCTAAGAAAAGATAGAAACATTTCAAACAAACAACCTAACCCTGCACCTTCAAGAACTTGAGGAACAACAACAAAGATAGCCCAGAGCAAGTAGAAGGAAGGAAATAACCAAGATCAGAGCAGAATTAAATGACATAGAGACTAAAAGCACAATTCTAAGGATCAGTGAATCCAGGAGCTGGTTCTTTGAAAAGATAAACAAAATTGACAAGCCTTTAACCAGGCTCATCAAGAAAAAAAGAGAGAGGAACGAAATAAACACAATCAGAAGTGAAAGAGGAGAGATTACAACTGACACCACCGAAATACAAATGATTGTAAGAAATTACTATGAAGAACTGTATGCCAAAAAATTTGAAAACCTAGCTGAAATGGACAAATTTCTAGAAAAATATGATCTTACAAAACTGAATGGAGAAGAAGCAGAAAGCCTGAACTGACCAATAACAGCTGATGAAATTGAAGCAGTAATCAAAACACTCCCGATATACAAAAGCCCTGGACAGGATGGTTTCACAGGAGAATTCTAGAAAGCATTTAAGGAAAAGTGAATCCCTATTCTTCACAGACTATTACAAAAAATCCAAGATGATGAAAGACTCCCAAACTCTTTTTATGCAGCCTGCATCATCCTAATCTCAAAACTAGATAAAGACACAACAATGGAAGAAAACTTCAGGCCCATATCACTGATGAACATGGACGCTAAAATCCTCAACAAAATATTGGCAAACCGCATCCAATAATACATTAAAATATCATACACCATGACCAAGTGGGATTCATCCCAGGGATGCAAGGATGGTTCAACATTCACAAATCAGTAAATGTAATACATTACATAAACAAAAGGAAAGGCAAAAATCACATGATCATATCAATAGATACAGAAAAACCATTTGATAAGGTACAGCACCCATTTATGATAAAAACACTTAGCAAAGTGGGAATTGAGGGAGCATTCCTCAACATCAAAAAGGCCATGTATGAGAGACCTACAGCCAACATCATACTTAACGGGCAAAAACTACAATCTTTTCCAGGAAGATCAGGAAAAAGACAAGGTTGTCCACTTTCACCACTTCTATTCAATATAGTATTGGAAGTATTGGCCACAGTGATTAGACAAAAAAAAGGAAATAAAGGCATCCAAATTTGAAAGGAGGAATCAAAACTATCATTGTTTACAGATGACATGATAGTGTACATAGAAAATCCTATATACTCGGCCAAAAAGCTGCTCAACCTAATAAGTAAATTTGGCCAAACAGTGGGATACAAACTTAATATCCAGAAATCAAAGGCATTTTTATATACCAACAATGAAACAGCAGAAGCAGAAATTTAAAAAAAATCTCATTCATTATAGCAAAAAGAGAAACAAAATACCAAGAATAAACCCAACCAAAGAGGTAAAATACTGGTATGCAGAAAAGTACACAATGCTAGAGAAAGAAATCAAGGAAGACACAAACAAATGAAAACATATACCGTATTCATGGATCGGAAGAATTAGCATCATCAAATTGTTCATACTACCCAAAGCAACTTACAGATTCAATGCAATATCTATTAAAGTATCAATGGCATATCTCACAGACATATAAATAACATTTCAAAAATTTATATGGAACCATAAATGACCCAGAATAGCTGTAGTAATTTTGAGAAAGAAGTGCAAAATAGGAGAGATCACAATACATGATATCAAAGTGTATTACAAGGCCACTGTAATCCAAAGAGCATGGTACTGGCATAATAACAGCACATGGACCAGTGGAACAGAACAGAGAGTCCAGAAATAAACCCAAGTCTCTATGGTCAATTAATATTCAACAAAGAGAGCAGCAACATAAAATGGAGTAAAAATAGCCTCTTCAACAAGTGGTGATGGGAGAACTGAACACCTATGTGCAAAAAAATGAAACCTGAGCACCAACTTACATCATACACAAATAATTTTATCCACCATGAAATAAATTCAAGGTGGATAAAATATTTAAATATAAGCCAAGACACCATTAAAGTCCTAGAAGAGAACACAGGCAGAGAAATCTCAGATATTTCATGCAGCAACATTTTCAATAATATGTCCCCTAGACCAAAGGACATAAAGGAAAGTACAAATGGGATGTCATCAAAATAAAAAGCTTCTGCAGGGCTAAAGAAAACCGTATTTACTTAAAAAGAGAACCAACTTTATGGGAAAATATATTTACCAATGATACCTCAGACAAGGGTTTTATCTCCAAAATATATAAAGAACTTACATGACTCCACTCTAAGAAGACAAGCAACCCAATTAAAAAAATGAGCAGAGGTCTTGAACAGACACTTCTCCAAGGTGGACATACAGAGAATACAGAGACTCATGAAAAGATGCTCAGTATCACTAGCTATCAGAGAGATGCAAATTAAAACCACAATGAGATACCACTTCACACAGCTCAGAGTGGCCATCGTAAACAAAGCAACCAACAACAAGTGTTGGAGCAGTTGTGGATAAAAGGGGACCCTAGAATACTGTTGGGATTGCAGACTGGTACAACCACTATGGAAAACAGTATGAAATTTTCTCAGAAAACTAAAAATGGATGTGCCATTTGACCCAACAATTCTACTGCTATAATTATATCCTAGAAACCCTGAAACACCAATCCAAAAGAACCTATGCACCCCTATGTTCATAGCAGCACAATTTACAATAGCCAAGTCTTGGAAGCAACCTAGGTGCCCATCAGTAAGTGAATGGATCAGAAATCTATGGTGTATTTACACAATGGAATTCTATGCAGCAGAAAGAAAGAAGGAGCTTCTACCCTTCAGGACAGCATGGATGTAACTGGAGAGCATTATGCTAAGTGAAATAAGCCAGGAGGTGAAAGACAAATACCATATGATCTCATCTTTAACAGGAACCTAATCAACAAAAGAAACAAACAAGGAAAATGTAACCAAAGACACTGAAATTGAGAAGAGGCTGACATTCACCAGAGGGGAGAGGGGAGAGAATTTCAGAGGAAAAGGGGAAGGGTTTACAAGAACAAGTATAAAGGACCCATGGACAAAAACTAGGGGGATGGATATGGGAGGGAGGTGGGAAGGGCTCGTGCAGTGTGCTGGGATGGGAGTAAAAGACAGAAAACTGCGCAAGAACAACAATTAAAATAAAAGTTAAAAAATAATAGGAAAATTAGGATACAGACAATTAGGAACTCTTTTAAAGGAAGATATGTTCAATTCACAATTGTGAGCCTCATTAGCCATTAATTATAGGCTATGCTAATGTTGCTTTTCTTTCTCAATCTTTATATTTTTAAAAATCCCTTTTGATTATATATGTATTTCATTTGTTATGCAACTTCATCCTTAATTGCTAGGGTAATCGAGGGTTAATTGTGGACTGGAATTTTATTTATCATGGAGTTAGTCCGATGAAAAAAGGAAGTCACATGCCATTATCTCTACCCATTAATAGTAAAAACTATTCATTTATTCTCAGAAAACTTTAACCAATGCAACAAAAAGAAAATTTAGGAACAAGGAAAATTTTTCTTACTGTCAAGTCTTTACATTTAAAAGCAAATTATCTGACAATTATACAATGTTCACAAATGACATATTTGTACCAAAAATAAGAATGTCTTACATACTTTCAGACAACTTGTTTTACTAGTAAACTGAAACATTTATTTGACAATCAGAAGCTGGATATTTCTAGAATGTCTTTTGAATATGTTTTCCTCTTGCCCATTTCTGAATCACAGAGGCAGTTCAGCTAGCTGAGGAAACAGCATCATCAGGCCTTTTGTGCACCAGTCATCGTAGGTCATGTAAACACTGCCCAGAAATGTCTCAATTGAAGAAAGCTCAGGAGATTAATTCTGTCATGACTGCATTGATATGAGGAATATTGCAGCCTTCAAGGCAAAATATTATTTGTAATCTTTTAATACTAAATTAGGTCAATATTTTATCAAATTAATCTAACAGAAAGATTAATCACATTAGTTACACACATATATGCATGCAGGTTATTTGTTTTAGAGATACTTTTAATCAAAGAAAAACCATTTTTTTACAATAGGAATTTTTTTAAATCATCCTTTTTCCAGCAATATTTATCTTTATAAAAAGAGACATTTATTCTTTTCATTGTTCTTTAGTCACAACTAATATAAAAGGAAAGATAGTGGTCTTATATTTACTAAAACAATGTGGACAGCTGTTTAGGAAAGCTGTTTATGAGGAAATGATGAATGATTGAAACATTTAAATAAAGTATCTCATTCTTAGGCTATTATTTAAAAAAAAGATTAGTTTCAGTACAAGGTATGTCTTCCACCAGACAATGTTATACAGAGGACATGGAAGGAATTACACTAGGAGAAATTATGAGGGAAAAAAAACACACCCACAAAACTTAATAGAGAAGAGTTTTTTATTTTTATTGTTGACACTATCACAGATGTTCCTATTTCTCCTCTCCCCTTTGCCCACATCCATTCATCCCTCCCCCTCCCCCTTCCCTCTGATCCTCACCACATTGTTTTCTGTGTTTATGGTTTATGTAGATTTTTTTGTTAATCCCTTCACCTTCTTTCATCTAGTCCTCCCTTCCCCTCTCTTATATATTTTAAAAAGAAGTACAAAGTGGTAGTTACAAAATAGTTACAGGGAAGTAAAGTACAGCATGAGGAATATGGTTAATGATATTGTAATAACTGTGTATGGTGTCAGATGGATACTGCAAATACTGGGGAGAACATTTTATAAAGTATATGATTATCTAAGCACTATGGTGTATACCTGAAACTAATATAAAATGTTATTTAATATAAATTGTAATAAAATACACTATAAAGGGAAAACAAATTACAAAAGGTTAATAATAAATAAGGTTTTTTAAAAATAAATTAATATCATATATTAAAATTACAAACTTCAACATAAAATGAATAGAGAAGAGAGATCCAGTTTTACCCTGGTTAGGAGAGCCATACTCCATTTACCCCATCCCTGATTCAACAATTTTGAGATTTGGATCTTTTGTGGAGTCAAGCATGAGCCTCCTCTCCAGGGAATGAAGGTTGCTGTGTGTGGCCAACGTGATAAAGAGAGGAGATGTTTGGAGAGTTACGGATTCCCTGCCAAAGGAAGCAGTAGTTGGCTCAGCCCCTGACCTCATCATTTGAACCTTCTCCTTCCTCACCACATTTCTAAATGCTAAACACCCTTCCAAGTCCAGCTTAAGCCCCATCTTTCCATGAAGACTTCTTTGGTCCTTTCAGTCCATGTGGTGCCCTTGTTCATCTCTCTGCCCTGGACATTCACAGTCCATGACATTTTATTGACCTTTCATTGCATTGCTATTCTCCTATTTATAGATGTTTGACTGGTCTCCCCCAACTGCATTCTCCAGGATTAGGGTTGTATCTACACCATTTTGCTTTGCTCACAATCATAGAATGTTCATTAACTGACTACATGGAAGTCTGTGAGGCAACCTGAAAATCTAGATATTGTTCTTCTATGTGTATCTGTAGATCTTCTTTGGGTCTGTCTATTTTAGTACCGGGACTGAATATTCTTATTACTAAATTTTTTCATTATATATTTCCCCTACTTGTTTTCCCCAATATTTTATTTACTATCCTTGCCAATTTGTTTTTTTAGATTGATTTTAGAATTTATTTGTCAAATTATAAGAAAGCACATTCTATTGGTATTTTATTTAATTGCATTTAGTTTATATATTATTTGGGGTAAAAACTGACAAACTGATGCAGGTATTACACTAACAGTTTAACTAATATTAAATAACTCCTTAATTCATATAATTAAATCTCCTATCTCACTGTGCATTATTCTTTTAATGTACTGTTGAAATTAAAATGCATACTATTGCCCCAGCTTATGTAGCTCAGTGGATTGAGCATGGGCTGCAAACCAAAGGGTTGCCGGTTTGATTCCCAGTCAGGGCATGTGCTGGGTTGTAGGCCAGGTCCCCAGTGGGGGCCATGTGAGAGGCAACCACACATTGATGTTTCTCTCCCTCTCTTTCTCCCTCCCTTCTCCTCTCTCTAAAAATAAAAAAATAAAACCTTTAAAAATAAAATGCATATTATTATTTGATTTAGAATTTTTACATGTAATTGATAAATGGAATTGACATCTAGTCTTACTTCTTTTTTCTCTCTCTCTACACCTTCTCCATTTTTATATCATTTCCAGACTTTAGTATTACCTTGAGAAAATGAATTGAGAATGGTCTTATCTTTTTCTATCCATAATAACAGTTCTAATAGCCTGGAAATGATCTGTTCCTTGAAACCATCTGGCACTGTTTCCCAACTTTTAAAGTATTTTAACATAGTTTTTGGCTTATTTGTTTTTTCTATGTCTTTATAAGTCAATTACTTAAGTAATTAGAAAATAATTTCTTCAAATGAGATTTTCAAATTATTAGCATAAAATTGGACAGAATTATCCCCAGAGTAGAGGAATGTGGAGTTAACTGGGAAGGAGCATTTTCGGAGGTAATAAAAATGTAAATTTGTCAAAACTCATGGAAATTTGCACTTAAAATTTTTGCATTTTATTATTATCAAACTATATATTAACAAAGTTGATTTCTTTAAAAAAGCCTTTATTATACTTAGTTATTTTTAATGTGTTAGTAGTATAAAACATATAATTGTACTTTTCAGTCATACATTTGTGGCAAGAATGCTTTGTCTTATTTCATTTTAGTTTCTTTCCTTCTTTCTTTCATTTTTAAGTTTTCTATGCTGTTTCTTTTGTTTCTAGCTCTTACTGGATATGTTTTTTTATAATTTTATTAGACAATTAAAATGTATAAACATAGTTTTCAGCTTTACTAGTGTATATATTCAAGTTAAAGAGAAAAAATCCCACTTGATTTCTCTAATTACCAATGTCAAGAATCAAGCAGTATCATCTCTTCTCCCTGATAAAGAGTAATTTTTCCCACCCTCCCTATCATAACTCTTCTGTTTTAATGTACAGCTTGCTCAGATCCAATACATATTCAAATAAATAAGTAGTTAGAAAAGAGACAGATTTAATGAATTAGTCCTTTTCAGTCACCAACTAGATAATGTATATAATCATAATGCATCATCTTTGGGTGGATAGTGGGGTTCTCCCCAAGCAAATGGCAAGTTCACTGATGCAACGTGCACTATAGTGCTAACACTCAGAGTACTATCCATGTTTATGAAGGGAATAAGAATTATTAATGAATAAAGAAGTCTTCCATTTAGTCAGTAAAATGGGCATTTTTCTGAGGAAAACAAAAACTAATTTGAAAAGATATATACACTCCTATGTTCATAGCAGCATTATTTACAATAACCAAGATAATGCAGAAACCTTAGTATCTCTTGGTAGAGGAATGAATAAAGAATAAGTGGTATATATATGTATATATTCAACAATAGAAAAGGATCTTATCATTTGTGACAGCATGGATGAATCTAGAGGAAATTATTCTAAGTGAACTATGTCAGACAGAGAAAGAAAAATACTGTGTGATTTCACTTATATGTGGAATCTAAAACAAAACAAAACAAACAACAAACAACACAAAACAGAAACAGACTCATAGATACAGAGAAGAAACTAATGGTTTCCAGAGGGGAAGGGGTTGGGGAATGAGTAAAAATGGTAACAGGTAGGTACTAGGATTATCGTGTGATCACATTGTAAGGTATATAAATGTAGAATCACTATGCTGTACACCTGAAACTAATATAGTATTGTATGTCAACTATACTTTAATAAAACAATAAAAATAAAAGAGAAATATATGATTATCTTGATCTCAATCTGTTGCTTGTTGTCTAGTACTAACAGTGAATGGAAACTTTTATACAGGCTGACATTGACTAGTGCATCTGTTTCACAATGTGTGAAAATTAGGAGATAAAAAATAATTGCTACATTCAATGTAAAAGAGGAATTACAGTCTCTAAGCATGGAACTTTAGTACATTTAGTGTACCACCATCCTACCCCCCAAAATGATAATTTGCAATGTAATATGTAATAGTGTGTTCTACTATCCTGGTTTTCCAAGAACTGAGGGATTCCCCAGGATGGAGGGCTTTCTATGCTAAAACCAAGGAAGTCTTAGGCAAAACAGGAAAGTCCCAGACAAATCGAGATGAGCTGGTCACTCTAAGCATAAAGTTGAACAAATGTAGCATGTTTTATAATATACATAGTAAACAACCTTGTACATAGCAATGAAGAAGTAATGAGATCCAGCAGTAACTTGAAATTTAGAGACCTAGGTTATGAATTTACTATAGCATAGCCTTCACAGCAGATAGAATTTACACATTAAGTAATTTAAAAAAATGGTGAAATAGTGTTTTGACAAATTGTCTAATTCTGCCTCACTGGTGATATTTACAGACTTGGAGGACAGGGTGCCCACATTGCTCAGTGTGCCATAGTGATTACCCATCATCACTCAGGTTGATGAGACTGTATTGAAACCTACAGATTCCCTCTAACGCTGGTCTGCTATCATCAGAAACACCAAACATTTACCAAAAGTGCCAAGTAATTGCACTTGTGGGGTTAGTTCATTTTAAAACAAAACTGTATTTTCTATCAAGAACCAGAAAAACACTGAAAACATAAAACAAGGAAATCTGTGTTGTGTTTGCAAAAACCAAAGACTCTAACTCTGATCTAAACCAGACTGCTTTCTTCCTGGCTTCCCTCCCTTTTTTCCTTAATTAAGTTAATTGGAAAGGAAAGGATTTCATCAGACCAAAACAGTAATCTTTCTACCATAATCTCTTGGCCAAAACAGAGAATCTGGTCTGGAATTAAATTTGAAATATTAAAGAAAAATTATTACTAGCTTAATGCTGTCATTGTCTGTGTTTATTTTTCTTTCTTTTATGTCTGAAGTGAAGGAGAAAATAATGTCATCTGCTGGAAATTTAAGCATGTTTGCATTTTGAGATAATTAGAATTAATGTTGGAGGGCCAAACTAACACCAAACTATCCCTGTGTTTCCCATGTGTGTAAAACATTTTGTAATGGCTTTCACTTAATCTGAGAGCCTGGCAGACTGCCACAAACCACCTAGATCCAGGCGCTGGAGTTTCTTATTCAAAAAGAAAAGTTTATACATTGGAAGTTAGATATTAAGGCAAGAGGAAAAGAGGGTTCTGCAAATTACTTTACCCATTTGGATCTTTCTTTAATCTCTGTTCCTTCTTTTCTAGCTTGGATAGCAGTGTTTCTAGCACATGCAGTGATGCTTCTTCACCTTACAGTTATTATAAAGGCAAGGATTATAGAGGAAGGGGCAGAAATGAACTTTCCTTAAGGAGCTATAAATTCAGGGAACTTGGTGGTGAGCCATCATCTGTGAGATTCATTCAGTGAGAAGCCCAGACACAATGGTCATTTGTTGTGGGACGGGCAGTAGTTGACAGGATATTTGACTTTTCAATAGACTGTTTTGCCAACTGTACAGTCAATGTGATTTGTGCATAAGAATCCCTTGCTTAAAAATCTTTCAGTAGCCTTTCAACACCCACAGGGCAAATTCCAAACCCCTGAGCTTTTTGGCATGAGACCAAGGCTTTTCTTGCAATGGGTCATTGTTAGCTCTCTAGTTTCATTTTCTTGCTGCCAATCCCACATACCACAGGTCAGAGATATCAAATGCCTCACAGTTCCCCAAGTACATTGTGCTGTAGTGCACATGCCTCTCTACATTTAGGAAAGTTCTGTTTACCTTCATGCACCACCAAATACTTAGTATGTACTAGGTGCTCAATAGATCTGCAGAAACTCAGCTTCCAAAACTCAACTCCAACATCATTTCATCTGATTCCCCAAGATGGAATAAAGACTCTATTCTCTGCATTACAAGAATTCCTTGAATGCACTTTTGACACAGTGGTTCACAATCAAGCATGATTTTGCTTCCCAGGGCTATTTCACAATTTCTGGAGACAGTTTTGGTAGGTACACTGTGGGGTGCTACTGGGTGAAGGTCAGGGATGTTGCTAAACTTTCCATACTACACAGGACAGTCCTTCACAGAAAGGAAGTATCTGGCCCCAAACATCAATAGTACTTAGGTTGAGAAATTCATAGCTTGGAATAGTCATCTTGGAGACAATTGTCTACTTAATTAGATAGGAAACTCCTTGATGTCGGGGAATATGCTTAATTACCTTTGCATACTCACTGTTTAGCACAGTGTCTAGCATGTACAAAATGCTCAATGAATGCTGAATGAAATAGAAAGGAATGATGCACTGCAGAAATAAAGTAGTTCTCTAAGGAATTATAAAAATAAAGATATAGCTATTCACATCAAAATCGAAGCTCTAAAAAGTTTCCTAGTTTTGAGGAAATGGCATCTCTCTACTTTTTCTACTCTAAAATGATTTTTTTTCAGTGGTACCAGCAGTGATCCATTGTAAAGCATCTTCTGTCTTGGAAGAAGTAGCTTCTACCTCAGTGCACTTTCCTCAGAATGTGCACTAAAAATCACATTGAGGTTAACATTATATTTTCATGCCACCTCTTGAAATCATAGTCTCTTTGCAATTGGTGTCAGTTACAGCATTTCAGAATGCACCATAAATAGGTCCCACTGGGGAGCTTTCTGGAAGTGTTCTTTTAGGATACCTCTTCCATGAGTTTTCACTTGGACTCCAATTATTTGTCAGGGATACCATTTGAAAACACAATTTGGAAGCCTATTGACATGATTTTGGCAGCCATTTATTCTTGTTGATGGTAGTAGACTAAAATTGGTCTGATTGTGACTTGAGCTACCCCTCTGACTAAATAAATAGATCATTTAGAATAAGAACTTAAAACAAAATGGTCTGTGAAGTTTGTGCTCCTTAGTAGCCTTAGCAAGAACATCCTCTTAACATTACAATTCTTTCGTAGTTGTGTTTCGTTTAGAAATGCTGCAAGCAAATTATAATTGGTGTTTGCCATAATGAAAATGTGAGGGGTACGATTTTCACTTAAAGATTGTTTTTCCAGGAGTATCTTTCCAGCAGAATCACCCTAATTTGCTGAACATTTGAATTGGGATTATTCTTACCAACCAAATAAAAGTATAAACAATTATATTCAGGGTCCCAGAGAATTGTTTACTCCACATGGGCAAAATTCTTTCATTTTTCTTTGAGAGAATTCTACCCAACAGTCTTCTTGAAATGTTAATTTATTACATTGAAGACTAAGCATGTAACTTAACAAAATAATATGTGAAGCTTAATAAATATTTCACAATAGCCCTTACTTTGTTTAAAAAATTAACAATTATTGAATATTGTGATGTACAAGCAGTAAGTGGAGATTCAAGGAATGATAACACCTGAAATGTACATTCTAGCCAAGAGGCTTTGATCAGGACCAGGAGGCATAGATGCAAAAGGCCTACATATAGAACATGGCAATGAATAGTTGATAGATGTTATTTAAGTGGTAGTGCTAGACACATCTGTGCATCTGCTCAGTTGGACTTTGTGTTCTGTGATTTGTCTGATCCAATCCTAGTATTGGACTCCTAGCAGCCTCCTTACACTGTCCTTTTCTCCATATGTCTTAAGGAGCTAGATTTTCAATGTTTCCTTGAATTCCAGGGAAGACCATGGTATCCTTCCAATAAACACATTTTTAAAATAGCTCATTAGATTTGGTTTCAAATATTTTCTATAAAAAGAAATTTGGCAGGAGGGTTAGACCTAAGACTCAGTAACAGGAATGGTTAGATCTGCTATGGTATTGCTCAGTGGTCAGGGGTGGGTCATCCTTTGGCCACCTGTGACAGACTGCTTGCTCATGGTGCTGTCCCTTCACTTTCAGGAGAAGAAGAAGAAGTTCCATTAAGAAGTATAACAGATAAATACTTTTTTTATGCCCTTTCAGGCCTCACTTGCCTTTCTCTATTTTATACCCTCAAGTCTATCTTATCCTGGATTTGTTTGTTTTGTCTTTATTCTGTGACATAATCACCTTATGAAGGGCAGCAGCCATTGCTAGCTGTTGAATCTCTGTAATGGATATTGCAGTGTCTGCTCAGAGATTTCAGCAGAAATTTGTTGAAGAGAAATGAACAATGTTTCTGGTGTTACTTTCTTATACACCCTGGGAAAATGTTTATGCAATGATATGGAAAAGAAAACTGGACACCACAGAATGTGTTGTACTCCATGGTGTCAAAGAGGAGGCACAGTTGACCACAGAATAGCAGGTGTGACTCAGCAACACTGAGTTCTTTTCTTCACTGCACTGAAGTCCATTTGCTTGTGCCCCTTTCTTGGGTTATAGAGGATGAAATTTGACCTGTGTTCCCACTTAAAATAGTTTCTTTAGTTTTATTTTCCAATTGCAATTTCTACAATGACTAAGTTCAAAATAATATAAAAGCCACATTAAAAATAAAATAAAAATCCACAAGTCAGTGCCTTCATCTTTTTCTTCATGGCCTAATTCGCAACTTCTTTAGAGTCTGGAATTTACTCTAGGGCAAATCTGCAAATATTCTGTATTTAATTGCAGTTTGTAGTTTGAAATCATAATTCATGCTCATGAACTGCATTAAATTTACACATAAATTTTAGTTGTCTAATTTACTAATTACTGAGAAGGAGTAATGTGGTAGCATCATAATCTAGGAGAAACTTCTCAAGTGCTTCTGCACACATTTTACATTTGGCATAACCTAAAACACATTTTTCTACAAAACATTTTCCCTTAACTCTTAAACCTCTGAATATTTTAATGGAAACACAATACTTTTTATCTGGACTCATTACACTCTCATTTACTTGTCAGCATGGTGTTTTATATGAGATATTTCATATTCTCCAAGAGCCCTTTTTCTTCAGCACATTTCAAAGATTTTCCTGTAGGAAACACTGTGTTCCAAGGCATAAATTGAGTCTGAATACAGAGAACTTGAGCTGGGGATGCCATGTATTCCAAATGAGTTCCAAGTGTACAGATCTTAACTGACCATTATCCATATATAATGTTACCAAAATGAGAACTGAGTACTCTGAGCAATGAAAACTTTTTCAGTCTGGTGGCATTGACTTTGAATCAGTGCTCATGTTTAGGAAAAAGTAAGTTGTACTCTCATTCTCCCTTTGTTGATTCTGGGACAGCTTCTTCTTCAGGAAACCAGTGTCATAACTGATGAGTCCTCTCTGGGAGTAATCATCTTTCCAGAGTGACTTTCTCCTACTGAAAGTGAAGGGACAGCACCATGAGCAAGCAGTCTGTCATAGGTGGCCAAAGGATGACCCACCCCTGACCACTGAGCAATACCATAGCAGACCTAACCATTCCTGTAACTGAGTCTTAGGTCTAACCCTCCTGCCAAATTTCTTTTTATAGAAAATATTTGAAACCAAATCTAGTGAGCTATTTTAAAAATGTGTTTATTGGAAGGATACCATAGTCTTCCCTGGAATTCAAGGAAACATTGAAAATCCAGCTCCTTAAGACATATGGAGAAAAGGACAGTGTAAGGAGGCTGCTAGGAGTCCAATACTAGGATTGGATCAGACAAATTACAGATCACGAAGTCCAACTGAGCAGATGCACAGATGCATCTAGCAGTAGTAACTATTGCAAAGTAATAATTCCCCAAATGACCACCCTTTACCCTAACTAATCCCGGGTTTGTTCTTTTTCTTCTTCTTTTCTTCAGTAAAAAGATTTTGGCCTCCATATTTTCTTTGGTTTTAAAAAATACTTCATTCTTATAATTGATTATTTGTCTTTAAAATAGGATATATTATTAAAAGTCTGAGATTTCATGTTAAAACTTACTGTAACTTTCTCTACATAATATGTTCATTGCTTCTTCTGAAACTTTAGGTTCTAAATGGTGAAAAAATTTCTATAACTGACTCATCTTGTTCATGAAGAACAAGCCTCAGTGTATCACAATATGAATCCACAAATTCTCCTTCAATCTGAATGATTATAATCATCTCTGTGACAAGCACATCCTGTGAAACCTGGCTCAAATGGATAAGATCATTTCTGACTTTCAAATATTAAGTTTTCAATAAAAAACAATTCTTGAAGCAATACACTTTCCCAAATGTATGTACATGAAGCCAGCATATAATTATTAAAAATTAGTCATAAACTTATATTTTTATAAAAATTAATGCAATATATTTAAAAATTGCTAATAGTCTATTTAGAATTATTTAAATGAATGCATTTTAAATATGGTAAAATTTTTGCTAGGATTTCCAGGTGGCCAGTGCTGCTGAAGTTTCAGATGCAAAGCTTGTAATAAGTGGAAGCAGAGGTTCTAAATGCTACTTGACAATCTCAAGACAAGGCAAGGCAATGAAACCCACACATCTACTGACCAGTGTGCAATGCTTCTCAGACTCCATGAGTAAAGCTCACTCCTTGCAATCTCAGCTCTTGTCAAATTTTTACCCTACATCTAGAAAGTAGATTTATTCAAGGGCTTCAAATAAAAGACAGCCTTAGTAAAGACATATTCTCTAGTTCTGCTGTTTATAACTGCTTTGCCAACATGAGTTCAAAGTGCTCATTTTCAAGAATCATCGTGTCCATGTTCTTAAGGTTGAGAATTCTTGCAGACAAAAAGTCACTAATGTGTTCTTTCTCTTTTCAGTCATTTTACCTGGCCAAGAGAAAAACTTATAGACAAAGTTTGTTTTAATCATCTTGCAAACACATGGACCCAAGGTTTTTCTTTAAGGGGAAGAGATCATATGTGCACTTCAAGGGAATAACTTTGCCCACAAGGGGCAAAACAACAACAAACAACAACAAACAATAACAACAACAATACTTCAGTAAGCACCTTCTTCTTAGTTATACAGAGTTTCAAAATTATGAACACCAAGGAAGATAACATTCAGAAATAAATAAGCAATACATATATACTAAGAGTAAATATATGTTATTGGTGGAGGGCATTGAGGCAACAGTATATTGAATCTATTCTCAATATGGTGCCACACATTCCCACAAATTAATGTGGGTCTGAAAGAACAGAATTTGGTGAAATAAGAATTTGAATTTAAAGGCCTTTAAAATGTATTTCTCACTAATTATTGTTTTTGCATAGATTCTTAAGAAATATATGGTTTGAAATGCTCACTATCATAAAGCAATAAGGTTGAAAGGGATCTTAGAGATAGAGCAGTACAACCCTCATTTTACAAATGAGAGAGTTGAGAAATAGAGAATTGAGTTTCCCAAAATGGCATAGTCTGTATGTAGCAGATTTGAGGCCAGAATTGGGTTTTAGGGCTTCCAATAGTCTTTTCCAGTTTAATTGGGATTAAGGTGTAAATTCTGATTTGAGCATTTATAAAAATAATACACAATTCCACTCTCAGATGCTGTCTGTGTACTCTGTGTACTGAGACTTCATGGAGGTTATGAAGATGAGTAAGAGTATTTCTGATCTGAATCATGTGACCTAAATAATAACATGACTATCAGGATCCATCAATCATGGAATGTGTGACTTTAGATACTATTTTACATAAAATGTTTTAAATAAATTTTAATAGAGTTTTATACTTATTTTTATTTGAATACAAACAATAATTAAATACTTTCATGACTACCCTTGGAAAAAGGAAGCCATTTGTTCAATCTCAGTTTCTTTACCTGTATCATGAAAAAAACATCTACTATTTTTATGACTGATGTGGGAATTCAGTAAGATAACTTGTGCAAGGCATCTAGAACTGCATCAGGAACACAGTATCTATTCAGTGAATGTTGGTTTTCTTGAGGAGTAATATTCCTTGATGTATATTAAAATCCTTCTAATCTCTATAATTTGGCTATATCAAATCTTTTTTGAATGAAACATGACATAACCTCATTGATACACAGAGTCCAGGAATGAGTGGTAGAAATGGTTGAAAATATATGTTCAATTATTTTTACTTTGACCTTGTCAAATGGCCACATGACTTCAGCTCTTCAGCCCTTTCTGTATTTGCTAATATGGGGGGGGGTCAGTTTTGTTGGATAACAAAGAGCCCAGCATCCACCTCTCCATATTCCAGTTTTTCCTTCAAATACCCCCTTGAATGGTATACCCTCAAATTCACAACCACCTGCAACCTGTAAATGCAACCATATTTAAAAATATAGTCTTTACAGATGTAATCAATTTAAGATGAGGTCATATTTCATCAGGGTGAGCCCTAAATCCTGTATGACCATTGTCTTCATAAGAAGAGAAAACACAGACACAGAAAATTCAGAGGGAAGATGGGACAAGTGAAGATGGAGAGCTTAGAGTTATTCTGCCACAAACCAAGGAATAAAATAAACCCTTCCAAGTCCTGATTTTAGGCTTTAGTTTCTAGATCAGTGAGAGGACACATATTCATTATTTTAAGCCATTCAGTTTGTGGTAATTTGTTTCAGCAGCCCCAGGGAAGTAATATAGTAAGGTAAGTTCTCCTTTATCTGCTGGGGATATGTTTTGAGACCCTCAGTGAATGCCTAAAGCTGTAGATAGTACTGGACCCTCTATATTCTATGTTTTGTTTTATATATACACATCTATGGTAGTTTAATTTATACATTAACATGGTAAAAGATTAACAGCAATAACTGACAGTAAAACAGAACTTGAGCAATATACTGTAATAAAAGTTATGTGAATGTGGTCTCTTCAAATATCTTATTGCACTGTACTCACTCTTCTTGTGATGATGTGAGATGATAAAATGACTTATTAAGTTGAGAATTTTTTCCTTTTCACTTACAGGAAGCACTTCAGGGCTTCTCTTTGGTGTATCTGAATTGCCAGCATCACCAGTCCTGTGCTTTGGGGTCATTATTAAGTAAGATGAGGGTTGCTGGAACTCAAGCACTGCAATACTACAATAGTTAATCTAATAACTGAGATGGCTACTAGGTGACAATGGCTGGGGAGTGTATACAGATTGGATATGCTGGACAAAAGGCTGGGACACAATGGGAGCACATGCAATTTTATCATGCTACTCAGAATGGTATGCCACTTAAATTTCATAAATTATTTATTTCTGGAATTTTCTATTTAATGTTTTGAACCACAGTTCACTGCAGGTCTCTGAAAGCAAGGAAAGAGAAACTACAAGTAAGGTGGGACTACTGCATACCTGTTCATACAAAGGTCATGGGGATTTACCACTGATTATGTAAGCCAAACTTTGCATTGTACCAGTTAGACTGCAGTCCCCTTAGTAATCCTCATTTTGGCCTAGATATAGGAATTGGATTTTTGTAATATATACCATTCTTGTTAGTTCCTTCAGAAAAGGAATGTGGACAAATGGGATCACCTCTAGTGTCCTTTCCAAGGAGTCAAGACTTATTTTCTCCCATTAAACTTCACTTCTTTCTCTGAGATCAGATAGGTTTTCAGTCCAAATGAAGCAGAGAACTTCAAAATCCCGATGACCTTGGACAAATATTATTAGTGAGCAACTTCTGACAAATGGGAATTTCAGGCAAAAATATTTATGGTTAATTGACTTTATGGATAGTAAAGTGGGTTTTAAGATTTGAACTTCCCTATTTGAGCTTTCCCATTGACCCTGTTTTATAGTTTTTGCATGTGGAACATGAATTGTGAAATAGGTTTCTATTCACAGAAGCACTTTACTTCCACAGTAGGGGTGTTCAACCTTTTGGTGTCTCTTGGCCACACTGGATGAAGAGTTGTCTAGGGCCACACATTAAATATATTGTGATATGTAATCACAAAAAAATGTCATGATGTTTTAAGTAAATTTATGATTTTGTATTGGGCTGCATTCATAGCCATCCTGGGAGGCATGTGACCCATGGGCTGCAGGTGAACACCCTTGTTCCTCAGGACTTTTTAAGTAAATGTTGGACTAAGCAATATGTTCAGATATAGGTAAGGGTGTGCCTTCATTCATACACTGTTCCATTGGAATACAAATGGTAGTATATTAAAATATAAATAAACCTCTTCAGAATTTATTGGAAGTAAAAAGAGCATACATACATAAATATATAAATACTAATCAATATATTTCATTGGACTTTTCCATTACAATTTTTACTCTAGACTATTGTAATAATTTTCAAGTTGGGCTTCTATATTTTTTTCATTCAAACTGTCCTTTCAACAAACAGATCTGTTCCAACCCTGAGCTGGAATAGAAAATAGAAAAATGAAGAATGCAAGACTTCTATCTTTGATAACTCATATTTCTATAAGGGATACATACACAATTTTAAGATAAAATATAAATGTAAAAGACTATGGTTATAAATAAAAAGAAATTAATTTTTCTTAAGAGAGTCAGATTAGTCTTCAGGGACATTATGAGTGGGGATTAGAAAGAAAAAAGTGTAAGAAAGAGACAGGGGGAGAGAGAACAAAACTGAGGGTCTTAAACTCATGTCCTCTCCTAGAATCATTGTGTTCAGATCACATTGATCTGCCTGCAGCACTGCTCTAACGATGTCATGCCCTACTTGTAAAATATCACCGTCTGCATTGACTCCCCACTAATTGCTTCTGCAGTGAAGTCCTATCACCTCAGCTAGAATTTAAGCCCTCTCACAATCATATCTCAATCTTATTGTTGTTATTTCTCTACCCCATTCTCCCACCCTTTGCTCCTCCTGCATAGTATTTGCAAGGACTTTGCCTAAATGGATCTAGACTTTCCAAATCCCATTCCCTTCATCCTTCTCATCCCCATTGCCAATGTTTCAGAATTCAATTTGGCATTATCTTATTAAGGAAGTCTTTCTTCTTACCTTCAGTTAGAGGTATTCTTCAGGTTTCCAAGTTGCCAAAGCACTTCATCTTTTCCTCTATCATGATATGTTATATTTGCCACATATTGGCTGTTGTGCCCATTCCTTCAACCCCTTTCTGGTATCCAGTGACCTCAGACAGGGGCAATGACTTCCTCAGATCCACAAAATGGGAAAGGGAATGACATACTACTTCTGTGTAGTAGCTTTATGAGACTACATGTGGAGCTGTCATGAGGCCAAGATATCCCAGTAGAGGCTTCTCCTGCTGTCTCCAGGAATGTTGGCAGTAAGAAGCAGAAATGCAGTTGACTTATGAAGGACTTCTGTACAAGAGTCGCTAAAAGCCACTGAGGACTTGTGATTGTATTATCAAAGCATAGTCTATTGTAATATGATTTCCAATAAGTTCCATATTCTGTCTTAAATTATCAATGTTGGTATATGTGTCTTTTCTTCCAAACTAGAGTCTGAGTTCCCTAGAGAATTTGTGTGTAGTCCATCTTTGAATTTATTACTCTCATCACATAACTGATATTCAGCATTTGCTTATTAAACATGTATTGACTAATTCAATAAATGAGTGAGTGATTTTAGGAAGTGTGTGTGTAATGCCATGGCATGAGCATGCAGAACAGTGGTGGCAGGCAGGCTGTGAGGAGGAGACAGGAAGAGTCAGCTTATTTTCTAGTTCTAGTTAGGCCTGACTCTATCAATTACCCATTTAGAGATTTTTTTCATCAAGTGATTCACTATACAGTCTTCAAGATAAAGAACAGACTTTATTTTGAGAGGATAGACTATGAAAAGAATATAACCAAAAAGTGAGATTGACAAAGTGACATGTCAGGATAAAAATATATTAATATTATAATTTGATATGATAAAATAACAAATAAGGTGAGGATTCTGGGGAGTAGCATAATCTCTGTTCCTTTTACAGGATATTAGGAAGTCACAGGAAGTAGATGTGCAAGAATGTTCATTAGGTCCCCTTGGAGCAATGTACCAGTGCTTTTTCAATCTTAATGTGCTTGTTAAAATGCAGATTCTCATAGGGTTGGTTAATGGGGAGACACTGATATACATTTATAACAAGCTTTTAGATAACCACTTTTAACCTTGGATCACATTTCAAGTATCCAATAGTTGAAGACTTTGGAATTGAGTAAATCATGGGGAAAAGCAAAGTCAATATCAATACTTAATGAGAGTGGGACACAATTAACCTTTATAACATTGGGGAAAATCTGTGTCCCTGTACTTTTCTAAAAGTCAGAAAGGAAGTAGTTTTCACGTTATACACAGTGGACATCATAGCCAAGAGGTTAAAAGCACCAAAACTGGAGACAGAATCTTGGATTCAAATTTTAGTTCCTCAGTCTATTGGCTCAGTGACCTTGAGCAGTTCCTCAACCTTCCTTAGCATCCATTTCCTAGTTTGTAAAAAATAATAGTAATGTCAGAAAATAGCCCAGACACTGGAAACAAGTGAGACTTCCTGTAACTTCACAGCATGATCAAGATGTTAAAAGAGGACATTTCTTATACCAGTTATGAGTATGACTAGAAGAGATATCATATACAAAAATGAATGCCAAGGAGAACATCACTTACAAAATTTACAAAAACTTTATATTATTTATTTATTTATTTATTTATTTATTTAATATTGATTATGTTATTACAGTTGTTCCAATTTTTCCACTGTGCCTCCCTCCACCCAATACCTGCTTCCTTCCAACAATACTCCCTTTAGTTCATGTCCATTAGTCATGCATATAAGTTATTTGGCTTCTCCATTTCCTACACTATTCTTAAAATCCTCCTGTCTATTTTGTACCTACAATTATACTTTTTGATTCCTGTGCCTTTTCCCAATTCTCCCACTTTCTACTCCATCTGATAGATAAGCCTCCAAATGATCTCCATACCTATGATTCTGTTTATATTCTGCTTGTTTGCTTGGTTTTTTTTCTAGATTCAACTGTTGATAATTGTTAATTTGTTGCCTTTTTAATGTTCATAGTTTTGATCTCCTTTTTCTTAAATAAGTTCCTTTAACATTTCATGTAATAATGGTTTGGTGATGGTGAACTCCTTTAGCTTTACCTTGTCTGGGAAGCACTTTATCTGTCCTTCCATTCTAAATGATAACTTTGTTGGATAGAATAATCTGGGTTGTAGGTCTTTGTTTTTCATCACTGAATACTTCTTGCCAGTCCCTTCTAGACTGTAAATATTCTTTTGAGAAATCAGTCTTAAGGGAACTCTTTTGTAGGTAACCCTCTGCTTTTCTCTTCCTGCTTTTAAGATTCTCTATCTTTAACATTTCTCATTTTAATTATGATGTGTCTCAGTGTGGTTCTTTGGGTCCAACTTCTTTGGGACTCTCTGTGCTTCCTGGACTTATATTTATATTTCCTTTGCCAAATTAGAGGAGTTTTCTTTCATTATTTTTTCAAATAAGTTTTCCATTTCTTGCTCTTCTTCTTCTGGCATCACTGTGATTCAGATGTTGGTACATTTGGAGATGTCCCAGAAGCTTCTTATACTATCCTCATTTTTTTGAGTTCTTGTTTCTTCTTGCTGTTCTGGTTGAATGCTTATTTCTTCCTTATGTTCCAAATTATTGATTTGAATCCTGGCTTCCTCCCATTCACTGTTGGCTCCCTGTAGATTTTTCTTTATTTAACTTTATGTAACCATCATTTCTTCCTTTATGCTGTTGTCCTACTCGGTGAATTTTTTGAGCATCCTGACCATCAGTGTTTTGAATCTGATAGGTTAGTTATCTCTGTTTTGTCTAGTTTTTTTTTTCTTTTTTTTTTCTGGCATTTTGTTCTGTTCTTTCATTTGGGTCATATTTCTTTGTCTCTTCAGTTTGGCAGCCTCCCTGTGTTTGTTTCTATGTATTAGGTGGATTTGCTTTGACTTCCTGTCTTAGTAGCATGTCCTATTATAAAAAAGGCACCTTAAAAATGTGGGGAGGCAGTGCCTTAGGTGATCACCAGATTGGGGCAACCCACTTCACCACTTTGTGGCTCTTTGTAGGGGGATGGCTCAGAGAGAGGACTGTGCTTCTGCATGGCTTCTGGAGGTTTGCCCAGCATTTGCCCCATTCCAAGTCACTTCACCTACTTCCTATAAGTGACTGGCACCCTTCCAGATGTTACCCTAATGCTGAAGCCCAGACTGAGAGTGTTTGTGTACATTTAAAGATTATCAAGGCCCTTTAAGGAGAGTTTCCTGAAAATTTGGACGTTTCTTTCACTGCTGCAACCCTCACTGAAGTTATAGGGATTTATTTTTCTGGTCTTGGAACCCTAGGCTGTGACATCTGGTCTGGGGCTGGGATCACTTGCTCCCAAGATATCCCTCCCAATTTTATCCAACAAATGTGAATGTGTGACTGCTCATGCCTGTTCCACCACCATCACCTTTCTGTGCCACCTTGTGTCTCCTTGCCTTTCCACCCACCTCCACATATCCACCCTTCATACCCATCTGGATGAATATGGTTTCTTTAAATCCTTGTTGGACTTCTATGTGGATCAATTTTCTGATGGTTTTGGGTGTTGCTTGTTTTGAGATATAGTTGTAATATTTATTTTGGTTGCATAAGAAGGCAAAGTGTGTCTACCTACATATCCATCCTGACTGGAGGTATACAGAAATTTTTTGTAACCTAAACTTTGATTCTGTTTACTAACTTCAAATAAAAAAAAGGATTGAGAACAGAGAAGGAAGGATTTGAAAAAGAGAGCTCTTTGCAAAAGCTGACTCAGTACCGTGGACATCCCCTCCTAGAGAGTATGAGGAGTAAGGATGGGGTGTGACCCTTGACATCAACATAAGCCCAGTAAGAAGCTCCCATGGACCTTGTCATCAACATAGGCCCAGTAAGAAGCTCCCATGGACCAATCACCTGCAATGTGTTCACTACATTTGGGAGATACAGACTTGAGTTTGGAAACTAAACCACTAAGTCAAACACTTTGTCATGACAAAATGTAGGTTGCTGTGATGAAACTAGTCCATGCCCCCAGCACTTGTTGGGTCAAGGAATACTTATTCGTTCTTCATGGAGAAGAATTGGGAGAGAGAGACTGAGGCTAGGTATATGATTATCCTGGATGTTGTCCATGAGAAAGTGAAGACCCCAACAATAATAAGCTAAAGATCCTGGAGGGTTTCAATTTGGAATAGAATGTATCTTTCAGGATTAATGTAACAGCATAAGTAAAGTCCTTGGTGATGGATACTCCAGAGAGAAAAGACATTGTCAACAAGGGAATGACTAAGCCTTATGCACCCGCCAGCCCCAATGGTGCAAGGTCAGCCCTTCTCAGTATCTGTCACAATAGAACTATCATCTCCTCTTTTTCTCCATCTTCTTGTTCTAGCCTGAACAGAAAGCATCTAGCAAGTGATAGACAGAGGGAAGGAAAGTGTCAGTAGGTAAAAGAAATAAATACCTATTGCCTTCTTTAAGACTGCAAATCTCAAGATGAGGAAGGGGCACCTGACATTAAATAAAGTTTCATGTTTTGATTAAATTTTGGTCTGAACATTTTGACTTCAGTTTCAAGTCTTTTAAAATTATTATTTAAGATCTATGACCTGTGTATTACCTAAGGGTAAGCAAGAATTGGTTTGGACTACTGAAGCTTTCACATAGGGACAATAAAGGGTAACCTCCTTGAATAATTATAATGAGATAGTGGAGCATAAATGCAATTATAATATTAAGTTGTATTTTGATCACACCAAAGTTGTGATTTGTTCAAATACCAATAAAATCTATTTTGGTAACAGAAGCAAAGCACACTTATGACAACAGCAAGCCCTGCCACATGGAAAAAGACACTTGTGGGAAGTGGGAAATTATAAAGCCTATTAAAGATTGGACTTGAGCCACTTCAGGTGCCCATGAAAGCAGGTGTCTTGAGGACTGAGGAGCCTTTAGATTTATGGAGAGTGAGATTATAAACAAAACAAAAAAAGCACATTGTTTTCACCCAAAGGAGGAGCCTTGGAGTGTAACAGTGCTATTGTTACCAAACAACCCTGTGAGATTCTGCTGCCCATGGCCTATAAATTCTGGAGTCAGAGGTTTGGTGAAAAATAAAGGTTTTTTTTTTTTTATTTAAAGGTTATACATTTGGAAAAATAAAGGGCTTCTGTCTTAAAGACAAATAATCCCTCCACTCTTTGCCAGATCAGTTCAAAACTGTACCTGGAATTCCTTCTCTCACTTAAAAATACAACCCATTGTGATATATGTAGGTGGCTGCAGTATGATTATCTGGATGGCTTAGCTGGTTTGTGTCACAGTCTGGCTCCAGGCATCATTTGGAATCCATGTAGATGGAGTTCTATTCATTGTGCTCAGCTCTTTCTTCTGGCCACTGGCCACCATCCTGGCACCTGCATCCTGTCACTCTGGCTGTTGGCTCAATGGTGCATCTCTGCACCCAGCTGAGCAGGGTCATGCCATGCAGTACCAGTCATCATCGTTGTCACTGCTTCTCATGCAGGTAAGGTGTGGACCTGTTGCTTGGCCATGTGGTCTCCAGGGCCCACTGGCCCAGCATCACTCAGGCCCCCAATCCCCAACAGGGCTAGTGAGGAGAAGGAAAAAGGAACAAGTTTCCACATGCCCTCCATTTAAATCTTCCACCCCCAAATCCCACATGAGACAGAAGTGTCCAAATTCCCAACCAATCTAGTCTGGTGTTAACCACACTTGTCAGTCTGTACAGTGTCTTTGTCCCTCCTCCTGCCACCATGATCTAGAAGAAGGTAGGAGGGTTTCTCACTGTGCACAGGAGCACAGCATCTCTTCCTAAGGTGGGATGGCATGCACTGGTTTGTTTACCCTCAACCTGGGGTAGAGCACATGTCAGCTTCTATCTGCTGCCTTAGGGTTTCTTGTGACCCCTCCCTCACTATGGGGAGTGTAGCCTTTTGTGCCACCTTGGGGATCCCTCCCCTCTGTCACCGTTCTGGTCAGATCCATCCCCCATTGTAATCCCTGTTAGCACTTCTGGACCTTTTTAATCTTACAAAGGTAGATGGGCAAATGTCTTGTTTTTCTGTAGCTACTTCCTGCTGGCCAATGATGTAATCCTATCTATTCATTGGTCCAGAGATTCCTAACAAAAAGAGGTCTGAACTAGAGGGAAATCTTTGTGTGAGGGAGAAGGATCTTTGAAGTTCAGGTCAGTTGGCTGTCCCTGGGGACTGGCATGTATGATGTCCAAAGGTGGCATTGCTGGACCAGTTAGCATCTTTATCATATTCTGGAAGAGATAATTTGGCAAGAGGGTTAGAAGACACAGTAACACCCATAACAACTAAGTGACAAAGGTAGGGACTAAGTCTATTGTGCCCCTGATTAAGAAAGGAGAAGGAGCAGCTTCCTTGGCGGAAGGTGTGTAAGACACATCACACCTGTCTGAAACCCTTTTGTTCAATATACTTAACTTAGGCTGAAAGGAATATTCTATAATCTCCCCCTTTAACACTCTTAGAACTTTCATGTCTAAACCATTAAGGTAGAAAAAGAAAGTAGTTATTAAACAAAGCCAAGAGATTTCCCCATACTTCACCAAATCAACCATTTAGTCCATCCAAACTATTGAGTCTCAGGAGGTGATGAAGCAGACAGGCTTCTTAAGTGAGGCCTATACTGTGTAAACGATCACCCAGGTAATGAGGTCATAGGCAAACACCCTATGAAAACAGAAGGAGGAACACACAAGTTAATTCACGCAACAAATTATAAACCAGTCTGCATCTGCAAGACTGTCTTTTGAGATTATGTCCCGTTGTAAGGCCTTTGTTGGAATTGTGTTAAACGGTATCAATCTGACAAGTTTTTCTTGCCCATTAATTGAACATCTTGTGATATTGAGGTAAAATCTGTGTGGTGTCTACAGAAACCAGTTCAGCTTCCAAGTGGAAATAAAACTTTGAAGGAAGTTAGCTGCTCTAGAGTCCAATATCCACAACTTGTCATTACAATTACCTTTGAAACACGATTTTTCTCAAGATTGCTCTCTTTGTCCTTAGAGACTGCCAGTTTTTTTTTTTTTAATTCCTGATCATTTTTACAAACACACTAAGAACCACTAGTCACATACATTACTTCAATCGACTTTGCTAGAACTTATACAGAGAAGCTTTAGACTGAGCTTTAGTCAGGGCAATGAAGCCAAGCTACATGCCTGCCATCCAGCTTTGCCTGTGGTACCTATATTCCTCAAGTTGTTAAGGTTCCCAGTGTGTCTTAAGGTTCCTCCTTGCCACCTCTTAGGTGTGCAACTTTCCCTCTTTCCTTGGAAAGACTGCTGTGAACCACATGACCAAACAAGGACCATACCATTTTTTCCAGTGGGCTTTTGTTAGCTTTGGAAGTTAATTTCAGTTTTTCAAGACTTTATGGTAACAAGTAGAGCCCAGGCATGCCTCCTTCAGACATGATATTCCAGTCAAAATCTTGGTTAATAAAATCACCATTGGAAACTGGTATTACTAATTTCATGCAAAGAAACTTTATGCTATTACTCACTCATTAAGGATACTGAATTCTAGAGGGATCAATATGAAGTAAAAAGGAAAATCTTTGTCCTTCCAATATCCACCAAAATTGCATCTCCATGCTCCATGTTTTCTATTTCTTATTTTCTCACTTAACATAAAGTTTTAACAAACTCTCAGAAACCTCAATTTCCTTTCAAAACAAAATCTGGAGCAAAGACAGGATTTCTAATAGGGGAAACTAGAAGTAGCCTTAGAATCTTGTCTCACACCACCTGGTACAACAACTGGTATTCCAAACAACCTTTTGTAGGTCCAAATGGCCCAAAGCCCCAAACAGCAGAGACAGAGGATTCCAAGTGTACACAAAACAGCAAAGATTAAGTCAAGCCTTCACAAGATCAGAAAGCAATGAAGCATAGAATAGCTGTAGCCAAAAACTGAGGTTTCTTTCCTTGCAAATTAAAAATTTTTCTATAGCCTTCACAATTCTTCTATAACTTTCACAGTTCTTCCTACTCATTCAAGAATAACCATAACTCATTTGCAATTCTTGTCCTTTTTAACAATGGGAAGGACCATATTCCTACTCAGTATCAGGCAGCTAAAAGTCCCTAGATTTGCAAACACTTCCCATAACTTCTTGAGACACAGGCCCTTTGGTCTTATTCCTTGCTAAATCCTTATTGTGGGATAGGGCTTTGGGTGGCATCTTCCTTTCACCCCAGCAGAATATATTTACTGAGTAAGCCACCACCTGGGAAATGCAAAAAGGAAAGGAAGGACTTGGCTTTGGATGCCACTGTCTCTTTCTAAAAGAGAAACTCTAAATCTCCTTCGGGAGTGCAGGACCAGCTTTCCCTTTCAGCATCAACCACAAGTGCAGAGTTTGAGTCCTCCTCAGGCAGTGCCCATTTTATCCATGTCATTCAGGTCTCTAGTAAGACTTGGTCTTCTGGTCAGAATGGGTGTAAGGACTCATCAGACTGAAAGATGGACCTGCAATGTGCAAACTTGTGCAAAATGGTTAGTGTTTGCCATAAATGTTGTACATATTGCTTTATTTTTGACTCACTATGATGTATACCTGAAGCTAATATGATATTGAATTTCAATTATAATTGAAAAATGGAACAAATTTTAAAATAAAAAGAAAGGAAATTCTTCCCATGCCACAACATGGATGCACCTAGAAGACAGTGTACTAAGTGAAATAAGCCAGTTTCAAAAGATAAATATTGTATAATCCTACTAATATGATGGAATTAGGATAGTCAAATTCATAGGAACAGAAAGTAGAATAGTGGTTTCAAAGGGCTGGGGGGAGGGAGAAACAGAGAATTAATGTTTAACAGAATTTCAGTTTGTAAAGATTAGAAAGTTCTGGAAGGATGTTGGTGATGGTTGTACAATAGTGCAAATTTGCTTAATGCTACAGAATTATGCACTTAAAAATACTAAATTTTATGTTATGTATATTTTACTGCAGTAGAAAAATAAGATGGGAGGCTTTTCTATCCAGAGATAAGGGAGGCAAGAAAATTGCATCCAGGCACACACACAGACACAGATACATACACATGCAGACACACACAGATACTACATAAAGCTAATGGCTTAAAAATACTATAAATGTTTAGTTTAAAAATGGAGATATAATCAGTAACAGTGTAAAACTTTACTGACATTCCAAAAAAAAATCGGAGGACCAAATGAAGATATGTTTGTGTCCTGGGATAAAAATATATTGCCAGTTATTTTTTTCCTTCTTGTACTAACTTTTGTTTTTAATAAAATTCTATTTCAAATGCTAGCAGAATGAATGCAATGTTCATCTAGAAATAAACAAGTAAATAAAAGAACCATCAAGAAAGTGTTAAAAGAAGAAATTGTTGCAGAATTATTCACTTTACTAGTTACAATCTGCACTGTGTTTTAAAACTACAATAATGCAGATAGTGTGATTCTAAGGCATAAGGTCATAATTGGAAAAATGAATAGAAACATGTAAGATAACAATATAGAAAAGTATTCTTAATATAAGTAAATTTATTAAAAAATCTACATATATAAAGGAATGAAAGAAAGCATAAAGAATTAACACAATTGTGTATAGTCTGTGGATTGTTTCTGAGTTTCATATTCTTCTGCATATTTTCATTTTGTAAATTTTCAGCAATGATCAATATGGTTTTGAAAGTCAATAAAAGGCATCACTTTGAAAAAAGAAAAGTAAGAAAGACAAAGAATCCTGTCAGCCCCAGGAGAACACAAGTCTGCTTTTTTTGGAAGGCCCTTCCTGTCCTAACATCTTTCTGCCCCTTTCTCTATACTCTTACTCCCACAATCAAATTTATGTGTGGGTGGAAACAGAATAAAAATGCTATTCTTAAGGAAATTTTATGAGATACTATCGAGGAGATATGAAGAGGTAATTTTTAATGAGGCCTTAAGAATTTGTCAACAAACTAGAGGGAATCCAGAGAAGAATCCAGGAATGTCTGAAAACCTAGGGATGAAGGCTGGACTTGTGAGGAGAAATGAAAAGAAAATGTCTTTAAGTTGGCTAGACTCTTAGTAGAGACTTACAAATGCCATTGGAGCACAATCAAACTGCCATTAGCAACTGCCTGACCTAAATGGCCCAGAATGGTCAAAACAACCTTTTGAAATTTCCAGTGATTTTAGTTCAACCTGAGGTTAGAGATTATATCTTCCACATAGCACACATTGCTTTTGCATGTATGCCTTGTCTTCAATGTGCATTAAATATATAAATATTCTGGAGAGAAAGTGGGTCTCTTAGGGCAGCTCAAAATGGTCTTCATGACAGGGTTAATGGAAGATGCTGAAAGGGTTAAAATGGACCAGGGGTTTTCCACAGGTTCCCATGGCATAATGCTCTAATAAAATGCTCTAATCTTCCTGTAGTTTACTTTACTGCTTGTTTGTGTTTAGTTGGGGAATCAGAAGAACACAGAAAAAGTGATGGAAAAAGAGAGAAACAGAGATACACAGAAAAAGCAAGGCCAAGAGAAGTCCCCAAAGAGACCCAGGGAGGTACCAAGAGGGAGAGAGGAGATGATAAGCAACCAAAAAATTAGAAATTAGATTATGATAAAACAGAGCAGAGAAAACAGAACAGGCATTAGAAGGCAGGGGAAGGACTGAGAGCACCCAGTGGTCTGTCATGGGATGGGGAGCAGTTGGAGATCTTGACTCATTAGTATTTGTCAGACCATTTAAAGGAGAGCAGAGATCTGAGGCAAGACAATACTATTTGTTTTTAGTATGGAATTTTATTCTGTCAACAGAAAGGAAAAAAGTAAAAGGGAATTTAGATGGAGCTCAGGAACTCTGCAGAGACTCTTAAGAATGTTTCTAAGAAAGACATCAGGTAATGCAATGAACATAGAAGTACATGTATATATTTATGCTAAGTGAAATGAGTCAGAGAAAGACAAATACCATATGACTTACATTTGGAATCCAAAAAAATAAAACAAACAAAACAAAACAGAAACGGACAAATAAAAACAGAGAACAAACTGATAGTTGCCAGAGGAGAGATATGGAGTGTGTGTGTGTGAAAAAGGTGAAGGAAAATAAGAGGTACAAACTTCCATTATAATAAATAAGGTATAGGATGCAGTGTACAGCACAGGGAACATAGTCAGGAATATTAAAGTAACTTTGCTCAATTACAGATGGTTAGTATACTTATTGAGCTCATACTGTCAGATCATTATATTGTATAGCTGAAATTAGTATAATGTTGTATATCGTCTATACTTTAATAATAAAATAGGAAATGCAAAAACAAAGCCATGTGGCTGAGCTGGGGCTGCTCTTTCTCATTCCTATAAATGAGCCTTTACAACGAGGAAAAACGTAGGCTTTATTGATCACATTTTGGAAATTCTTGCTCTGGTTGCTTCACTCAGAGGCACTTTAACTCTGCTACAAGGGCATGTATTTAGGAGGCTTTGTAAATTTAGATGAAAATTCTTCATCCTTGCCTCACACTTAAAGATAGTGTAACTCTCCAAGTCTGATGGGACAATGATCTGGATTTCTCCAGCATTGCACAAAGGCAGGCATAAATGGTTTGTCTTGCTTCATTTTCATCTTGCTTATTTAGGAACATGTCACTAAGAAAATATTTTTACTTATCTTTGTATGGTTTGATTACAAAATTATAAAAAATGTCTCTTGAGAAAGAAGGTTAAAAATTCCCAAACTTTGATTAATTTTTCACTTAAATAGCAACATTTATATTAAATTCAGAAATAATGCCATGTCAAGATGACAGAGATGCACTGTAAAGAAAAGAATGTGTTACATTATAGAAAAATACAGATTTGTGGTGTTGATTTTAAGCATGGTGTACCTATTCTCTTTTTTGGAGATGGCCACATCTGAAGATCAGCTGAATTATTTGCTTGTTCTTGGGGGTAAGTTCTTATGGATTAAAGCATTATCCTTTGAAATATGATATATTTATATATAATTTGCAATTAAATAAATATACCTATACTAGAGGTGTGCACTCAGTTATAGGGGTGAAAAACTCAAAACACTGAGCATTGCTTCCATGGACTGCAGTTAGGAAAAGGAAAGTTAAAGAGAGGCCAAGTCTAGATCAAATGTGTGTGCACATGAGAATCACCTTGGGAATATTTAAAAAAAAAAAGTCATGGGGTTGACACCAGCACCATTGAGTAGGAACTCCATAGTGAGATCTAAGAATCTGTAGTTTTGAAAGATTTTTGTTTCAATGTCTAGACTAGCATTGTGAATAGTGGCCTAGAGCCTCTAGGTGTTATGTATTTTAGATGTGATTACGAATTTAGCATAAAAAGCTATCTCAGGGAGAATGAATCATGTCTTTTAGTGTCAACTAAATTGACTTTTTCTACACTGAATTAGATGATTTCTCTTGGCATTTGGATCACTAATCTGGTAACTCTGGAATTGATGCAGTTTGTAATTTACACAGTAGACTCAACTTAGAGATATGCTTTGAAAAATATGCAATATTGATTCTACTGGTGTTTTTCACCAATGTCAAATTTATTAGGATGAGTTAATATGCAAATATGCTTCATTTTTTCAAATGAACATTATTTTAAACATTTATAATTCATAACATTTCAGCAGCTCTCAAGGCCACATGTTAGGTTTCATTCCAATTGCTTATTGGATAAAAAAATATTTGCTAACTTTTCCTTAGTACATTTATTTTAGAGTATTCTTAGATGTTCTGTGACAGGGCAGGGATATGGAAGAAATGAAGAAAAGGAATGGGGGTGGCAAAACATTCTAAATAATGTTCCTTGTCTGTGAGCCTAACTGTGGGTTAGTGTTCAGACTAGTAGCTGGAAGCAGAAGAAACATGGAGATTGACTCATTGTCACCAACTCTGAGTAAGACTCTTGACCTTTATTGTGTCTTGGTGAATAAACCCACATGGAAAGAAGCAGTGAGAAAAAATAACATGGTCAAAATGGCCATGCGGTCTCAGAGGTAAATACATGATGATATTATAGTTGAAGTTCTCATGACCTTCTGTGACTTTCTTAGTCTGGGGAATTATTATATTTGCAACAGACAATCCTGTTGTTGCTTTGTGCTGAGGAGGATCTAGCCTTTGATGTGTAACTTCAGAATCACTGTGGGAGCTAAGAAAAGAATAATCATTCTCACCCACCGTGAGGTCCAATTTTCTCTAGAACAAGCAGCAGAGAAACTTCCATGTGGGCATTTTAAAAAATATATATCAATTTTATTGCACCCATTTGAAGAATTTTGACAAATGTATACACCTGTGTAATCACTACCACAATGAAGATATAAATTCTTCATTTCCAATATTTCCTGTATGTCCCTTCTCAGGAAATCTCTCTCTCCTCCCATTCCCAGGCAAATCCTGATCTACTTTCCATCACCAAAATTTAGACTCACATTTTCTACAGTTTTATATAGGTGCAACCACACAACATGTACTCTTTTATGCCTGACTTTAAAACTCAGCTTAATGATTTTGAATTTCATCCAAGTATGTGTAGAAGTACAAAATGACAAAGTAGGAGGAAACTGTACTCATCACCTCCCATGACCACATCAACATTACAACTAACTTACAGAAAAAACAACTTGTATAACCATCTGAAGACTAGCTAACCAGAAGTCCCATAACTCAGTATCTACAGAAAAAGCTGAGTTGAGATTGGTAGGAGGGGTGGAGGTGCAAAATGGGCTGGCCCAATACCCATGTGAAAGCATTTGAGAGTCTGGAGACATACCTCAGCTGCAGAGGTTTCCCCAGAGAAGTGAGGATCTCAACCTGATACCACACTCCCCAGCCCAGAGCACCACTGTTGGGAAGAAGAGCCCACATAACATATGGCTGTGAAAATCAGAGGGGATTCTGTCCTTTCTGGGGGAGACAGAAAGCTACTGGAAACTAAGGCATTTTTTAAAGGCCAGCAAACAAAATCTTGCTTGCAGGTACTCACCCTGGGCTTTGGAGGAAGAACAGAAGTTTGGAGTGTGCCAGAGTCATACAGGGAGAGATCGAGTTATGTGACTTTTGGGAGAGGCCTAGAGGGAGAGCTACAAATTACTGGTGTTGAATCTTTCTTCAGCACCACTGATGGATGCCATCTTTCCTGGGTCCAGCACTCCCCCACACAGCATTAGCCTGGAGAGATACACTGGCACCACCCTGGCAATTTCCAGATGCTGTGTCCTATCTAGAATGCACACAGTGGTCTAGGCTCTGTTGGTGGCAATCAGATATGGCCCACATTGCAGGCTTCCTTTAAAACTCCCAAGGATTTCCAGGTAAGCCCAGGGGTTGCCAGTAACACATACAGAGAGAATGAGTTGTGTGACTTTAAGGCCAGCAAACAAATCTTACCTACAGGTACTTACCCTGGGCTTTGAGGGAGGAATAGAAGTTTGTTTAAGGCAAGAGACATTTTATTGCACACCCAACTATCACAACCATTCCTGAGTGGGCCCTCCCTCCACATAGCATTAGCCTGAGGAGCTGCACTAACTTCACACTGGTGACTACCCGAGGACCTGCCTTACCCAGCTTGCTCATGGATGTGGGCTCTGTTAATGGCTGCCAGTCTCTAGGCCCACATATCAGTCTTTCTCAAAAGCACAAGAATTTTCAGGATAGCTCAGAGAGTGCCAGAAACACATAGGGAAAGAGAGTTGTGTGATGTTAGGGTGAGGACTGTTTTCTCCACATGGCTGACTGGCACCACAGTTTCTGTGTAGAGCTCTCCCCTGTAAGGCATTAGCTTGGGGAGCTATACTAGCCCCATTCTGATGAATCCCTTTGGCTCCACTTTACCCAACTCACACACAGCAGTAAGAAATTCAGTGGCAACCAATCTGGGCCCACGTTCAGTCTTTCTTTAAAAACTTTTTGAAAGTTCCATGCAGGCTTGGGACTTCTGGAGGCACACAAGGAGAGACTGAGTTGTGTAGCTGTGGGGCAGGGCTATCTTTCTGCACTCCTGACAGGCACCATGGGTCATTCCTGTGCTGAGCCCTCCTTCCATGCAGCCAAATCTGAATCTGCTTTAGCCTGATGAACTCTACTGGCTCAGAACCTCAGAATCATCAGAACCTGATGATTCTCTAAGATCTCAGCCTAAAACAAAGGTCTACAGGCCCCAGTAATGTGGTTTCTGGCCTTGGTATACCTTGAGACTTTTGGTGAGTGGTCTCATACCTAGCATGGGAACTGAGTTTGAATCTGTATTAACCTTGTAAATACCAGTTGCTCTTACCTTGGTGAATGCCTGGGGACCTACCTCATGCAACTTACATACTACTGAAGGTTCTTTCAGTGGCTGTCTGATGTGCAACCAGAAGGTATTGGTAGGTCTCAGCATGCCTTAGGCCTTTTGCTGAACTGCTCAAGGCTTGATACTGGTGGCAGCTGGCCTTAGTATGCATCTTGGTCACTGCCAAATGTACCCATTTTCAGCACAGTCAACTACCAAACAAAGATCATTTTGCAGTTCCTAACAGGTAGCCAAAGGCTGGTCACAGGCAGCATCTGATATTGAACTGCACATGAATCCCCTCCAAGAGGTCTCATAACCAACACTGACTTGAGACCACAATAGAGCATGACTCAATTATACCACTCCAGAAGTGGTATATCAACAGGGAGGTCTTAGCAGGCACCAGATGTTGCTGGGGCAAATTCTGCTTCATGGGGTGAGGCCCTGAAAAATAGCTCATACAGTGTGGTCATGGCCAATCCTCACAGTTAGTCAGCCTCAGGGTCAACCCACCCATGGAAGTGCCAACAGCAATCAAGTCTCAGCTACAAAGAATGGCTCACATAACCTACCCAAGGGACACTCCTGGAACACTTGGTTCAGGTGACCAGGAAGACTGTCTCATGTGGTTCCATAGGACACCTACTGCATAAGACCAACCTACCAAGACTGGGATACAAAGCAGATGTATCTAATACACAGAAACCAACATGGAAAGGCAGCCCAATGGGGAAACAGAGAGATATTCCCCAAATAAAAGAACAGGAGAAATCTTCATAAAACAAACTAAACAAAATGGAAGCAAGAAATATAACACATATGGAGTTCAAAACAATGGATATAAAATGCTCAAGAAACTTAGTGAGCACTTCAACAACTTAAAAATATATGGAAACCATAAAAATTCTAGTCAGAATTAAAAAATACAATAACTAAAATGAAGAATTCACTAAAAATAATCAACAGGAGAATAGATGAAGGAGAAGATCAAATCAGCAATTTAGAAGACAAAGTAGAAGAAAACTTGCAATCAGACTAGAGAAAAACAATCCAAATGAATGAGGGTAAGTTAAGAAACTTCTGGGAAAACATCAAGCATAACAACACCTGCATCATGGAGGTACCAGAAGGAGGGAAGAGAGTGCAAGGAAGTGAGAACCTATTTGAAGAAATAGGATTACATTAAGATGGTGGTGAGGTAGGTGGGAGCAGCAGTTCTCCCTGCACCCAGCTGGAACACCTAGCTCATCTTCTGAGGAACAGAATGAACAGCCAATGGAATCCTAGCTTATATGAAGTTTGGAGGCCAGAAATTGTAGAGGACATTGAAAAACAGAAAGTAAAGAGATTGCATTGGGACGCTAAGATCCCTGGGATCTGTGCAGGGACCAAGGCTTCTGTGGCCCCCACCTGGTACCTGCCACAGGATACTTGGAGGAGAGTTAGATCAGCAGCTCCCTCCCCTACCAAAGCAAGGGGGGCAGCGTGGCACCAGGAAGAACCTGGATGCTTGAATATGCTTGGGGGGAATAAAAACAAAATGGGAGACACACAGAGGCACAGTTTACCTGCTGGGACTGTGGATGCCAGCTAGGTCATTACCAGAGAAATTGGGGAGCTAGGTGATACCTGGAGAAGGGAGAAGAGTTGGGGTGCACCTGCCCCGGACTTGGATAGTCTCGTCTGGTTAGAAAGTTGGGCTGTGTGAAAAGCAGTTCTAGTAAAGAATGGCAGGCTTAAACATGAGGATTTTACCTAAAGGCTTTCAGTGACTTTTTAAGGAACTCTTGCACAGTGACTGGCTCGCACCGCCTGCCCGTCAGCTGACTCAGGCTGCTAGCCCAGAGGCCGACTGGTGTGGTTCACCCTGTGGCTGAATTGTCCTGCTCACCTGGCAGCTGATTTGCACCCCTTGTACAGAGACTGTCTGCGCAGCTTTCCTGGTGGCAAGCTCTGGCCATGGTGGGCTTGCAAAGAGCAAAGAGGAGGCACACCACATGGACTTTGGCACAACTGGTAGATTAAAGGTGCTAGCCTGGTGCAGATGGACAGTGGAGGCCCAGCAGCTCATGGAGGATCTGGGCTGGAGGCTGGACAACTGTGAATACTGAGGCCCAGACCTGGCCCCCATCCTCACAAAACCATAGGAAGGGAGAAAAATGAAACCCAGCACCCCTCTTCCTCTGGCATCCAAGAACACCAACAGAACTCCTTCAGTGCATTTAAAGTCAGCAGGAGGGTTTTTTTTTTCTCTCTCTTTTTTTTCTTATCTTCCCATAGTAATGCCATACTTATTCACAGGATCTTGTCTCTCTCTCTCTACTTGTTGGTACTTTAAGTCCCATAGAATACTCTCTTGCTGCCCTAATACAATTTGCTTATCCCCTGCCACTAATCACATACAAGATTGGGTGGGGACTATGAACATCAGTATACCTGCTAGAGGAGAGAACCCACCAACAAAGGAACCACCAAAAGATAAAAATCCAAGTACAACAAAAGAGCCCACACAAACAGAAGAAAGTGCAAACCTAGAGCATCCAGACAAGGAGATTAGAGACCACATCACTGAATCCCATAGAATTTCCTACCATAAAAGTTCATCCTACAAAGACAGCCAGCAAAGTGACACATCAGGAAGCACAGAAACAAACAAAAAGAGTCACCGAAAATGGGGAGACTAAAAAAGAACATACAATCAAAAGGAATGAAGCACTCCCCACTAAAAGAGCTAAATGAAGTGGAGGTAAGCAAACTATCACATATACAATTTAAAATAATGGTTGTAGGGATGCTCAAGGAACTCACAGACAACTATAAGGAACTGAGAGAGAACTACAACAGTACAAAAAAGGAAATAGAAGGTATAAACAGAAACCAGGAAGAAATGAAAAATACAATTTAGGAAATAAAAAAAAAACACTAGAAGGAATTACAAGCAGGCTGGATGAAGCAGAGGATCAAATCAGTGAGCTGGATAACAAGATAGAAAGAAACACCTAGGTAGAGCAGCTGCATGAGAAAAGACTCAAAAAATATGAAGTATGAAGATAGCTTAAGGAAACTCCAGGATAACATGAAGCACAACAACATTTGAATCATAGGAATACCAGAAGGAGAAGAAAAGGAACAAGGGATGGAAATCCTGTTTGAAAAAATAATGACAGAATTTTTTTTTGAACATGGAAAGGGAACAAAACCATTCAAGTTCAGGAAACACAGAGAGTCCATTCAAGATCAACCCAAACAGGCAACTCCAAGGCATATCATAATTCCAATGTCAAGTATTGAAGACAAAGACAGTATCTTAAAGGCAGCAAGGGAGAAAGAAGAACTTCAATCCAAAAGGGGCTTCCATAAGGCTAGCAGATGACTTCTCAAGAGAAACACACCAATCCAGGAGAGAATGAAAAGAGATATTCCAAGAAATAAAAAACAAATACCTGCAAGGTATTTCTATCCAGTTAGGCTCTCAATTAAAAGGGAAGGTGAAATAAGGAGTTTCCAGACAAAAGAAGGCTGAAAGAATACATCTCCATGAAACCAGAACTACAAGATATACCAAAGAGACTACTATAAGAAGAGAAAGGAAAAAAGTGAAAGACAGAGGAGCACAGGTACAAGGGGGAAATGAATAAATACCCATTAATAATCCTAAAAGTAAAGGATTAAATACTCCAATCAAAAGATGCAGAATAGCTGAATGGATAAGAAAACATGACCCATATATATGCTGCCTCCAAGAAACACACCTCAGAGCAAAAGACCTACACAGACTGAAAGTGAAGGTTGGAAAAAATATTCCATGCAAATGGCCAGGAAAGAAAAGCTGGGGTAGCAATACCATATCAGGCAAAGTAAACTTCAAAACAAGAACTATAAAAAGAGACCCAGAATGTCATAATACTCAAGGGAAGAATCAATAAATAATACATAAACGTTATAAACACGTATGCACTCAACATAGAAATGCTCAGAACATAAGGAAAATCTTGGACAACTTCAAGAAAGATATTGACAGCAACACTACTATAGTAGGGGATTTTAACACCCCACTGTCAAAAATGGGTAGATCTTCCAAACAAAATACCAAAAAGATATTGTAGTATTGAACAATGTCCTAGATCAAATAGACTTAACGGATATATATAGAACCTTTCATCCTAAAGAAGCATACTTTTCAAATGTGCATGGAATATTTTCAAAGATAGACCACATGATAGGACACAAAATAAACCTCAACAATTTCAAGAAATTTGAAATCATATCAAGCATTTTCGCTGACAAAAAGGGACTGAAACTACAAATGAACCTCAAGGGAAAAAACTCAAAAACACTTAAATTCATGGAAATTGAGTAGCATGCTATTAAACAATGAATGGGTCAAGAATGAGATCAAGGGAGAAATAAAAGTTTCTGGAATCAAATGAAAGTGAACTCACAACAGTTCAAAACTTATGGGACACAGTAAAGGTAGTCTTGAGAGGAAAGTTCCTAGTGATAAAGACCTACCCAAAAAAGATAGAAACATTTCAAAGAGACAACCCAACCCTACACCTACAAGAACTGGAAGAACAACAACAAAGACAGCCCAGAGCAAGTAGAAGAGAGGTAATGACAAAGATCAGAGCAGAATTAAATGACATAGAGACTAAAAGCATAATTCTAAGGATCAATAAATCTAAGAGCTGTTTTTTTTGTAATTTAAATTATTTTATTGTTGTTCAATTATAGTTGTCTGTATTTTCTCCCCACCCCCTCCAAACCCACCTCTCACCCTTTCTTCCACTCTCCCCCTTGGTTTTGCCCATGTGTCCTTTATACTAATTCCTGAATACCCTTCTTCCCACTGTCCCCTTCTCCCTGCCCTGGCTATTGGTAGATTGTTCTTAATTTCAATGACTCTGCTAATATTTTTTTTCCTACGTTGATTATGTTCCAGTTAAAAGTGAGCTAATATGGTATTTGTCCCTCACTGCCCAGCTTATTTCACTTAGCATAATGCTCTCCAGTTCCATCCATGCTGTAGCAAAGAGTATAAGCTCCTTTCTTTCTGCTGCATAGAATTCCCATGTGTAAATGTACCATAGTTCCTTGATCCATTCATTTGCTAATGGACACTTAGGTTACTTCCAGCACTTGGCTATTGTAAAGTGTGTTGCTATGAACTTTGCTTAGCTTCTTTTGAATGTGTTTCAGGATTCTTAGGGTATAATCTGACCAGTGGAATTACTGTGTCAAGAGGCAGTTCTTTTTTTAGTTTTCTGAGGAAATTCCATACTGTTTTCCCCAGTGGCTGCACCAGTCTGCATTCCCACCAACAGTGTACTAGGATTCACTTTTATCCACAACCTCTCCCCCACTTGTTGTTTATTGATTTGGTTGTGATGGCCATTCTGACCAGTGTGAAATGGTATCTCATTTTTACTTTAATTTGTGTCTCTCTGATGGCTAGTGATGCTGAGCACCCTTTCCTATGTTTCTGGGCCCTCTTTATGTCCTCCTTGGAGAAGTGCTGATTCAGGTGCTTTGCCCATATTTCAATTGGATTGTTTATCTTCCTGAAGTGGAGTCATGTGAATTCTTTCTATATTTTGGAGATCAAACCCTTGTCCACAGTACCATTTGCAAATAATTTTTTCCTGACCGTTGGTTCCCTTTTCATTTTTTTTTGTTTCTTTAATTTTTCCTTTTTAAATGCAATTGTTTGAATAAAAAGGATCTTTTTTTCAATTACTCAACAGATACTCTGGGAACATCAACAATTTCTTGTTACAATGGGGACACATCTACTGGATGGCATATAATAAGTTTTTAAAACTATTTTATTATAGTTCAATTACACTTGTCTGCATTTTCTGCCTACCACTCCCCCACATACCAGCCAAAACTTCCTGCCTCCCTTGCTTCCATTCTCCCCCTTGGTTTTGTCCACGTGTCCTTTATAGCAGTTCCTGAAAACCCTTCCACCTATTACCTCTCCCAGCTCCCCTCTAGTTATTGTCAGATTGTTCTTCATTTTGTGCCTCTGGTTATATTTTGCATGCTTGTTTGTTTTGTCAATTAGATTCAAATTATAGGTGAGATCATATGGTATTTGTCTTTCAGAGTCTGGCTTATTTCACTTAGCATTATGCTCTCCAGTTCCATTTACACTGTCACAAAGGGTAGGAGCTCCTTATTTCTTTCTGCTGCATAGTATTCCATCTTGTAAATGTACCATAGTTTTTGATGCACTCATTTGCTGATGGCTACTTAGGTTGCTTCCATCACTTGGCTATTGTAAATTGTGCTGCTATGAACATTGGGGTGCATAGCTTCCTTTGGATTGGAATTTCAGGATTCTTAGGGAATAATCCCAGCAGTAGAATTGCTGGGTCAAAAAACAGTTCCATTTTTACTTTTGTGAGGGAATTCCATACTGTTTTCCACAGTGGCTGCACCAGCCAGCATTCCTACCCACAGTGCATTAGGGTTCCCTTTTCTTTACATCCTCTCCAACACTTGTTGTTGATTTGTTTATGATGGCCATTCTGACCAGTGTGAAGTGGTATCTCATTGTGGTTTTAATTTACATCTCTGTGATGGCTAGTGATGCTGAGCATCTTTTCATATTTCTCTAGGCCCTCTGTATGTCCTCCTTAGAGAAGCATCTGTTCAAGTTCTTTGCCCATTTTTTAATTGGGCTTTTTGTCTTTGTGGAATGGAATCTTGTGAGTTCTGTATATATTTTGAAGATCAAACACTTGTCCAAGGTATCATTAGCAAATATGTTTTCTCATATAGTTGGTCCTCTTTTCATTTTTTGCTGTTTTCTTTAGCCATGTAGAAGTTTTTTAATTTGTTGAGGTTCCATTTGTTTATTCTTTCTGTTATGTCCCTTCCTTTATGGGGTATATAAGTGAAGATGTTGCTGTGTGGGATGTCTGAGATTTTCCTCTAGGACTTTGTGGTGTCATGAATTATATTTTAGTCTTTTGTCCCCCTTGAATTTATTTTGGTGTATGGTGTAAGCTGGTGATCGATTTTCATTTTTTTCCATGTAGCTGTCTAGCTCTTCTAACACCATTTGTTGAAGTGGCTATTTTTGCTCCATTTTATGCTGCTGCCCACTTATCAAATATTAATTGACCATAGAGACTTGGGTTTATTTCTTGGCTATCTATTCTGTTCCATTGGTCCATGTATCAGTTCTTATGCTAGTACCACACTGTTTTGATTACAGTGGACTTGTAATACAGTTTGATATTGTGTATTGTGATCTCTCCTACTTTGCTTTTCTTTCTCAAAATTGCTCCAGCTACTTTGGGTCATTTATGGCTCCATATAAATTTCTGAAATGTTTGTTTTATATCTGTGAAATATATCATTGGTACTTTATACAGATTGCTTTGGATCTATAAATTGTTTTGGGTAGTATGGACATTTTGATGATGTTAATTCTTCTAATCCATGAGCATGATACATGCTTCTATTGTTTGTGTGTTCCTTAATTTCTTATTTCACTGTTGTATAGTTTTCTGAGTACAGATCTTCTACATCTTTGGTTAGGTTTATTCCTAGGTACTTTATATTTTTTGTTTCTACATCAAATGCATTTTTTTCCTGATTTCTATTTCTGACATTTCATTGCTGGTGTACAATGTGCCTTTGATTTCTGAATATTAACTTTATATCCCACTGCTTTGCCAAATTCATTTATTAGGTCGAACTGTTTTTTGGTGCAGTCTATGGGATTTTCTGTGTACACTATCATGTCATCTGCAAACAATGACAGATTTGCTTCCTCCTTTCATTTTTGGATGCCTTTTATTTTCTTTTCTTGTCTGATTGCTGTGGCTAGGACTTCCAATACTATGCTGAATAGTATTGGAAAAAACTATGGTCAAAGCAGGTATCCTTGTCTTGTTTCTGAGGTTAGTAGGAAAGCTCTAAGTTTTTGCCCATTGAGTAAGATGTTGGCTGTAGGTTTCTTGTACATGGCCCTTATTATGTTGAGGAATGCTCCATCTATTCTAACTTTGTTAAGTGTTTTTATAATTATTGGGTGCTGTACCTTACCAAATGCCTTTCCCTCATCTATTGATATGATCATGTGGTTTTTGTGTTTGCTTTTGTTTATGTGATTTATTACATATTGGTTTGCAGATATTGTACCATCCCTGCTTCCCTAGGATGAATCCTACTCGATCATGGTGTATGATCTTTTTAATATATTGCTGCAAGTGGTTTGCCAATATTTTGGGGGGATTTTAATGTCTATGTTGAACAGATATATTGGCCTGAAATTTTCTTTTATTGTTATGTCTTTATCTGGTTTTGGTATTAGGATGATGCTGGCTTCATAAAAACAGTTTAGAAGTCTTCTGTCCTGTTGGACTTTTTAGAATAGTCTGTGAAGGATAGGATATAGCTCTTCTTTAAATGCTTTGTAGTATTCTGTGAAACCATGTGGTTCAGGGCTTATGTGTGCTGGAGTTTTTCTATTATTGCTTCAATTTTGTCACTGTTATTGGTCTGTTCAGGCTTTCTGTTTCTATTCATTCAGTTTTGTAAGATTATATTTTCTAGAAATTTGCCCATTTCACCTAGGTTTTCAAATTTCTTAGCATATAGTTTTTCATTGTAATTTCTTACAGTCCTTTGTACTTCTTTGGTATCAGTTGTAATCTCTCCTCTTTAATTTCTGATAGTGTTTGTTTAGGTCTTCTCTCTCTCTCTCTCTCTCTTTTTATGAGTCTGCTTAAAGTCCTTTTGATTTTATTTATCTTTTCAAAGAAGCAGCTCCTGGATTTATTGATCCTTAAAATTGTGCTTTTAGGCACAGTTTTAGGCACAAATGTGCTTGTCATTTAATTCTGCTGTATGAGCAGGACTGCCTAGCTGTTTCCCTTAACTTGAGAGTTGTTGTGAGTTAATTTGCATTTGTTTCCAGAAACTTTTTGATTTCTTCCTTGATCTCCTTCTTAACCCATTGATTGTTTAATAGCATGCTATTCAATCTCCATTAGTTTGAGTGTTTTGGATTTTTTTTTTTTCCTTGAGGTTGCTTTCTAGTTTCAGTACCTTGTGGTTGGATAAAATGCTTGGTATGATTCCAAATTTCTTGAATTTGTTGAGGCTTATTTTGTGTCTATCATGTGATCTATCTTTGAAAATGTTCCATATGCATTAAAAGAATGTGTATTGTGCTTCTTTAGGATGAAAGGCTCTACATATATCATTTAAGTCCATTTGATCTAGGACATTGTTCCATGCCACAATATCTTTGTTGATATTTGTTTGGAAGATCTATCCATTTTTGACAGTGGGGTGTTAAAACCCCCTACTATAGTTTTGTTGCTGTCAGTATCTATCTTGAAATCCTCCAACATATTGTAATGTATTTGGGTGCTCCTATGTTGGGTGCATATATATTTAGAATGTTTATGTCTTCTTGATGCATTGTTCACTTGACTATTATAAAGTAACCTTCTGGGTCTCTTTTTATAGCCCCCCTTTTTTAAGTCTATTTTGTCTGATATGAGTCTTGTTATCCAGCTTTTTTTCCTGTCCATTTGCTTGGAATATTTGTTTCCAGTACCTCACTTTCAGTCTGTGTAGGTCTTTTTTCTCAGGTGTGTCTCTTAGAGGCAGCATATGTGTGGATTATGATTTTCTATCCATTCAGCTATTCTATCTTTTATTGAGACATTTAATCCATTTATATTTATGATTATTATTGGTAGGTACTTATTCATTACCATTTTTATACCTATTTTCCTCTCTCTCTCATTGTTTTTCTTCCTGTTCTTAAAGCAGATCCTTTAGCATCTCTAGCAGAGGTAGTTTGGAGGAGGTATATTCTTTGAGGCTTCTTTTGTCTGGGAAGCTCCATATTTGGCATTCCATTTTAATTGAGTGCCTTGCTGGATAGAGTAGTCTTGTTTCCAGGCCCTTGATTTTCATTACTTGAATATTTCTTGCCATTTCTTTCTGGCTTGGAAGATTTCCTTTGGGAAGTCAGCTTCTAGTCTTATCAGGGATCCCTTGTATGGTAGTCCCTAGTTTTTCCTTGCTGTCTTTAAGATTCTCTCTTTGTCTTAGAATTTTGCCATTTTCATTATGATGTGTCTTGAAGTGGGTGTCTTTGGGTTCTTCTTGATTGGGACTCTCTGTGTTTCTGGATTTGTGTGAGTTTTTTTTCTCATCACATTAGAGAAGTTTTCCATCATTACTTTTTCAGACAGGTTTTCTATCCTTTGCTCTTCTTGTTCTCCTTCTGTTCTTATTATATGGATATTATTACATTTCTTGTTATCCTGCATTTCTCTTAATCCTTCTTTGTTCTTTCTGATACTCTTTCCCTTTTCCTGCTCTTTCTGGGTGTTTTTTCCTACCTTATTCTCTAGCTTTCTGATCCTGTCCTCTGTTTTATCTAGCCTGCTTTTGATTCCTTTTACTGTATTCTTCACTTCAGAAGGGTATTCTTCATTTCCTCTTGGCTCTATTGATAGTTTCTTTTTCCTTTTTCATGTTGATATAGTTTGCAATGAGTTCATTGTTGTTTCCCCGTAGTTTTTGGTAATTGTCTGTGAGCTCATTGAGCTTCCTGATAATCATTGCTTTGAACTCAATATCTGATTGTTGACTTGCTCTATTTCATTTAGCATTATTTCTGAGGCTTCCTCCTTTCCTTTTATTTTGGATTTGTTTCTTTGTCTTCCCATTGTCCATGAGAGTCTTCTTGTTATCTTCTCCTTCTTAAATTGATCTGTTTTGACTCTCTGAGTTTATGGTGTGAACTTCCATGGTAGAAGACCTTTGAAATTCAGTGGTGCAATCTCCTTGGTCTCCTGACCTCACTTGTCTTTGGCTGTCCTATATGTTAGCTGTCTCTATGTCTTTGAGTTTTGATTGTTGTTGAGTCTTTCTTTGGTGGTTCCTACCCTCTAGCTGGTTAACTGAGGGTCACTCTGTCCACCATGTCTTGTATTCTGTTGTGCAGGTGGGGACAGGATGTGTTCAAGGTAGTTCTTCTGTCTGTCCAAGGTTTTAAGGCTTCTCTCTCAGTATTGTTCAGTTGTTTGTTTTGGGTAATTTCTCCACCATTAGTTGTATTTCCAGATTGGTCCTGGGTGGAGGTTAGTGTGGTTTCCACTCCTTCCTTCAGCTTCTCCCATTGTTATTTGTTGGTGCTTCCTCTGTTGGTTGGTTTCCTTTTCCATTAAGTATACTGGTGTTCACAGACCCCACCTACTCTTTTTTGTTATCAGTTATAGAGGAAAGCAAAATGGTTTAAGGCAGTTGTAGTGTGTTCTATGGTATTTAAAGTACCAACCCTTAGAGAATAGATAGGAGATCCTTTGGATATTTACTGTGTTGATCATGATATATAACCATCTAGCTACTTTTTAGAATGTGTGGAAAGAAGGTAAGACTCTTGTTGGGGAGGGGAAGGATTGTGAGTTGGATCTAGAAAGCAGTGAGCTTGTGAGAAGTCAGATTATGAGGTAAAGTGAGAGTAAAGGATAGAAAATAGGTGTAGTGTGTGAGGGAATAGAGTTAACCACAACAGTAGTAAAGTTCTGGAAACAGTGAGTAAGCTAAGATCCAGGTGGAGTGCTGTGTAGTATTTACAATTGTATGGAGCAGCAGTTATTTATAATAGTAATGGAGCAACAATCATATAACAGAATCTATGTGATCTGAATAACAAGAATAGGAAGTACAGGACCTAGAGTAGTGTGCTATTGGAACACAAGTGAAGTGAAAGATGGAAAATTGAAAATACAATATGAAAGAGAGAACAAGGGAAACCAGTCAAACAATGCAATTTAGCAAACCAAGCAAAGAAGGCTAAACAGAAAGAAGAGAAATACAAAAACACTAATAAAATAAAACATGTAAAATTAATGAAAAAATAATAATAATACAAATATACAATACCTTGCATGTTCTCTGGTGTAGTAAAGTAAAATTTGTCTCACTGTCTCAGTTGTTGGGATGACCCCTCTTTGGATCTAACTCTGGTCCTTTCACAGCTCCAGGCTTTATTGTCTCACTTATGGGAATAAAAAAAGGAAGGAAGGCAGAAGAAATAAACAAAGAAAGGAAGAAGGAATTAAAAAAAAGAAGAAGAAGAAGCCTCTTGCTGGTTTTAAACAAGCCAGGCCAGTTCCGTTGATCTTCCTGGCTGCAGCAGGCTGAGGGAGGATTGGTTTCACTTTTCTCTCTTTCTGTGGTTTTGTGGGGATGGAGGCAGGTCTGAACAGTACTCTTCACAGTTGCCCAGCCTCCAGCCCAGTTCCTCAGTTTGCTGCAGGGGTCCCAGTGCCCTTCTGTGCCTAGCCTATACCTTCATCCACCAGTTGTGCTGTCCTTGAGGTACACCCATTAGGAGCAACTCACACACCACCTCCTCACTCTGCTGTCCTAGATGCTAGGGATTCTCAGTCTCTTCAGGGTAGTTCAGCCCCCCACTGAGTTAAGTCTTTCTGAGGATGGTGACTCCTTGGTCCCTGCTGCTGTCCTCTGCCAGGGCATCTCTATCTTCCTCTTAGAGAGCCAGTCAGCCCTGCAGGGTAGAGTTGTCACTGTGCGTGCAGTAGGGGATATGGGCACATGCCTCCTCTGTTGCTGCACCTGGAGTGGTGGGGTTGAGTGTGAGGTACCTCTGGGCAATGGGGTCAGGCGCTCTCTTCCCCAGGGCTGCTTGTGTGAGTGCTCAGCCTTCCACTGCTAGGGTGGGATTGGCAGCCACTGGACCTCAGTTTGGGTATGCACCATCCCTAGGACTTCGGGTGTGAGCATGCAGCCTACGCTCTTGCTGCTGCTGCTGCTGCTGCTGCTGCTGCTGGGGTCACCTGGTTGGCGGGGTCAGGTGCGTTATGTCCTTCAGCCAAGGTTATGAGCTCTTGGCTTCCATTGCTGCAGTAGGAGCACAGTCATGGGGTGGTGGTCTTGGGCATGCATTGGCCGGCAGCCACAGCGGGGTTGGGGGTGGCTGGGTTGGTGGCACACTGCTGGGGATGCTGGTGTGGTTGTGTGCCCTCCACCACTGTGGCCAGGGGTAGGGGCAAAGTCATGGTTCTGGCAGCGGAGGTGGGCCCATTGCTGAGGCTGCATGGGTGCAGCTAGGGGAGGCAGGGGCAGCTGCTGTGGGAGAATTCCCTAAACAGCCACCAAGTGTCTTTTTTCTTTCTTTTTGAAAAATTCCTCCTATTCAAGCCTGCCCCTCCAAACAAGGGCCTCGCCTCTTACACAGCCCAAATCTCCAATCAGACTGGGGACTATCTGGGTCAGGGTCCATCAGGGCCCAACTGTTCCCAGCCGGTATCCACAGTCTCAGCAGGTGCAAACAGTGCCTGTGTGTTTGCCACTTCATTCTTATTATCCCCACCAACTTCAAGCATCCAGGTTCATCCTAGTGCTGCTCAAACCTTGTTTGGCAGTGGAGGGAGTCTTGACCTGGCTGTTTGCCGAGAGTCCTGTGGCAGACCCAGTGGGACTTCAGCACCCCTTGTCCTCACGCTGGTCCCTTATTGTCCTGAAGTACTCTCCTTACCACTTCTTACCAACTGATTTTTCAATGTCCTCTACAGTTTTTGGCCTCCAATCTTCATATATGCTGGGATACCATTGGCTGTTCACTCTGTTCCTCAGGAGATCGGCTAGATGTTCCATCTGTGTGCAGGGGGAAGTGGACTCTGTTCCCACCAATCTTGCCAACATCCTTGAAAACTTGTTTCCTTTTCATTTTGCTGATATTTTCTTTAGCTGTTCAGAAGCTTTTTACTTTGATGAGATCCCATTTGTTTATTCTGTCCCTTATATCCCATGCTCTAGGGGACATATTGGTGAAAATATTGATGTATAGAATATCTGAGATTTTCCTGCTTATGTTCTCCTCTAGGAATTTAATGGTTTCACCACTTATATTTAAGTCTTTTATCCATCTTGAATTTGTTTTTGTATATGGTGAAAGTTGGTAGTCATGTGCCATTTTTTTGCATGTAGCTACCCAGATCTCCCAACACCATTTGTTGATGGGGCTATTGTTATTCCATTTTATGCTTCTGCCCCCTTTGTCAAATAGTAATTGACCATAGAGACTTGGATTTATTTCTGGGCTCTCTATTCTATTCTGTTGATGTATGTGTCTGTCCTTTTGCCAGTACCAGGCTGTTTTGAATACAGTGGCCTTGTAATATAGTTTGATACCAGGTACTGAGATCCCTCCTACTTTGCTCTTCTTTCTCAAAATTGCTGCAGCTATTTGAGTTGTTTATGGCTCCATGAAGGTTTTTGAAATGTTTGTTCTGTATCTGTGAAAGATGTCATTTGTATTTTAATAGGGATTGATTGCATTGAATCTATAATTTGCTTTGAGTAGTATGGACATTTTGATGATATTAATTCTTTTGGCCCATGACCACAGTATATGCTCCCATTTATTTGTGTCTTCCTTAATTTTTTTCTTGATGTTGAGTAGTTTTCTGAGTATAGGCATTTTACATCCTTGGTTAGGTTTATTCCTAGGTACTTTACTGTTACTGTTGCTATAGCAAATGGGAGTTTTTCCTAATTTCTGTTTCTGATATCTCATTGCTGGTACAAAAATGCTTTCAATTTCTGATTATTGACTATGTATCCCACTGTTCTGCCAAATTAACTTATTAGGTAGAGTAGCTTTTTGGTGGAGTCCATAGGGTCTTCTATGTACACTATCATGTTACCTGCAAAAAATAACTTTTCCTGCCTTGTTTCCAATTTGGATGTCTTTTATTTCTTTTTCTTGTTTGATCACTGTGGCTAGGACTTCTAATACTTTGTTGAATAGAAGAGGTGAAAATGGACATCCTCACCTTATTTGTGTTCTTAGTAGGAAAGCTTTTAGTTTTTGCCCATTGAGTATGATGTTGGCTGTAGGTTTCTTATATATGGCCTTTTTAATGTGAAGTTATGCTCCCTGAACTCCTATTTTGCTGAGTGTTTTAATCATAAATGGGAGCTGTACCTTATCAAATGCTTTTTCCACATCTATTGATATGATCATGTGATTTTTATCTTTCCTTTTGTTTGTGTCATGTAATACATTTATTAGTTTGGGCACATTATACCATCCTTTAATCCCTGAGATGAATCCCACTTGATCATGGTATATGATCTTTTTAATGGACTGCTTCATGTGATGTGTCAATATCTGGTTGAGGATTTTAGTGTCTATGTTCATCAGTGATATTGGCTTGTAGTTTATTTTCTTTGTTGTGTTTTTATCTGGTTTTGGGATTGAGATGACACTGGCATCATAAAAAGAGTTTGGGAGTCTTCCCTCTTCTTCAATTTTGTTGCATAATCTGAGAAGCATAGGAGTTAGCAGTTCCTTAAATGTTTTGTAAAATTCTCCTGTGAAACTACCCAGTCCAGGGCTTTCTTGTGCTAGGAGTATTTTTTTGATTAAGGCTTTGATTTCATCAGCTGTTATTGGTCTTTGGAGGCTTTTTGCTTTTTTCATTCAGTTTTCGAAGATTATATTTTTCTAGAAATTTGTCTGTTTCACTTAGGTTTTCAAATTTCCTGGCATATAGTTGTTTGTAGTAATTTATAACAATCCTTTGTATTTCTGTGGTATCATTTGAAAGCTCTTTTATTTCTGATTGTATTTATTTGGGTCCTCTCTCTTTTTGTCTTGATGAGTCTGCTTAAGGGATTATCAATTTTTTTTATCTTAAAAAAACAACTCCTAGCTTTATCAATCCTTTGAATTGTTCTTTTATCCTCTATGTAGTTTAATTCTCTTCTGATCTTGATTATTTCCTAATTTCTATTCTCTCTGGGCTAGTTTGTTGTTGGTCCTCCAGTTCTTGGAGATATAGGGTTAGATTGTTTATTTGAAATGTTTCTGTCTTTTCTAAGGTAGGACTATACACTATGAACTTCCTTCTCAGGACTGTTTTCTCTGTGTCCCCTAAGTATGGATTAAATTCATTTTCATTTTTCTGCAGAAACTCTTTTATTTCTCCCTTGATCCCATTCTTTTCCCATTCATTGTTTAATAGTATGCTATTCAATTTCCATGAATTTGAGTGTTTTTGAGTTTTTTCCTTGGAGTTGGTTTTTAGTTTCAGGCCCTTGTGGTCCAAGGAAAATCCCTTAGTATAAGTGTGTTGATGTCTGTAACTTTCTTGATGTCTTCTCAGAATTTTGGGTGCATGTATGTTTTTAATGTTTATGTCTTCTAGATCAGTGCTTGCCTGAGTATTGTGAAGTGTCTTTCTGGGTCTTTTTTTATAACCTTTGTGTTGTGTTGAAGTTATGTAATATTACTATTGCTACATAAGCTTTTTTACCTGTCAATTTTTTTCTGAGGTCAGTCTATTGTAGGCAGAATATGTGTGAGTCATGTTTTCTTATCCATTCAGGTATGCTATGTCTTTTAATCCATTTACATGTATGATTATTATTGATAGGTTCTTATTCATTGACATTTTACTCACTTTGTACCTTTGTTCCTCTCTCTCTCTCACTTTTTCTCTTCCTTTTCTTAAAGCAGTCCCTTTATCAGATCTTGCAGTGCTGGTAGAGGTGTATTATTTCAGCCTCTTTTTTAAATCTGAGAAACTCCTTATTTTGTCTTCCATTTTAATTGAGAGCCTTGCTGGACACAGTAGTGTTGGTAGCAGGCCTTTGCTTTTCATTACTTGGAATATTTCTTGCCATTCCCTTATGGTTCGTAGTGTTCCAGTTGAGAAGTCAGCTGCTTGCCTTATTGGGACTCCCATGTATGTTACTTCCTGTTTCTCCCCTGCTGCCTTTATGATTCTCCCTTTGTCTTGAAATTTTGCCATTTTCATTATGATGTGTCTGAGTTCCTCTTTGTGTTTCTTTTTTAGAGGATCCTTTGTACTTCCTGGGTTTGTGTGAGTATTTGTCTCATCAAATTAGGGAAGTTTTCCATCGTTACTTTTCTAAAATGGTTTTCTATCCCTTGCTCTTTTTCTTCTCCTTCTCATATCACTATTATGGTTATTACTTTGTTTCACGTTGTACTGCAGGTCCCTTAACCCCTTGTCATTCTTTGTGAGTCTTTTTTCCTTTTCTTACTCTTCCCCAGAGATTTTTATTTTTCTGATTTGATCCTCTGCTTCATCTAGCCTACTTTTGATTCCTTCTACTGTGTTATTCAATTCAGAAAGTGTACTCTTCATTTCCTCTTGGCCCTTGTGGATAGCTTCTTTTTCCTTTTTCATGTTGATATAATTTGTAGTAAGCTTCTTGTAGTTTCCCTGTAGTTTTTGGTAATTGTCTGTGAGCTCATTGAGCTTCCTGAGAACCATTGCTTTGAACTCAATATCTGATAGTTGAGTTGCGTCTATTTCATTTAGCATTATTTCTGAGGCTTCTTCCTTTCCTTTCATTTGGGGTTTGTTTCTTTGTCTTCCCACTGTTTGTGAGACTCTTCTCTTCTCGTTACCCTCTGCTTCTTAAATTGATCTATTCTGACTCCCTGGGTTTGTGGCATGAGCTTCTATGGTAGGGGACCTGTGAGATTCAGTGGTGCAGTCTCCTTGATCTACTGAACTTGATGCATTTGGGATTCTGTTTATGTCAGCTCTCTGGATGTAATTGGGTTTTGATTGTTGTTGGGTCTTTATTTGGTGAATCCTTCCCAGCAGCTGCTTGACTGAGGGTCACTCCACCCACCATGTCTTGTATGCTGTTGTTCAGGTGCTGCCAGAACAAAATCACAAACCTGCATCTGCAAAAATATCTCCCCTTGAGATGTCACTAACAACAGCACATGAACCAGTATTAATAAGAGTGTAAAGAGTAAGACTATCATAAGAAAGGAGAGAAATAAACCATGGAATGAATTCTAGTGAATTAATATGCACAAACTTGCTGGCTAAGAAATGAATGTTAAAAAACTATGCAGGAAAGAAAATGTCACTAATCATGGAGAAGACCACTCTGGATTTCATCTTGGTAGCCTCTACAATTTCCCACTGTTTTTTCTCTTTGGATCTGCCTCTGATGGGGTCAGACGTTGACCCCATTTGTCCGTAGGCAGCTTACTCATATACTACCAGGGATCTACTGTTTCTGGCTCTCTTCCTCAGTTGTTAATCTAGACACTCTGCACACAACAGTAAGGCTTAAGCCCCAGAGGGTGGGGCAGAGTCCTTCTTGTGGTTGGGGCTATTTTTTTCCCCCTCAGGCTGCTGCTGCTCAGAGGGGAGTGGTTTGCCTGAGTAGAATGGCTGCTGCTGTAGGGTGATGACTTGGCACTGGGATACTGGTGGCCACTCTCTCAGTTCTCTCCCCATAGCCTCCATCCCCAGTCTCTCTTCAAGTATCTCTAGTCCACTCTGCTTCCTCTTTGTTAGGGATTTATTGTCTGTGGCTATCTCCTTCAGTTGTTAATCTAGTCACTCTGTGCTCAGCAGTCAAGCTTAAGCACAACTTAAGAGTTGGGACAGAGTCTCTTTTAGGGGCAGGGCTATTGTTTCCCATCAGGCTGATGCCATTTTGAGGGCAGTGGTCTACCTGAGCATGATGGCTGCTGCTGTAGGAGAGATGACACAGCACCAGGATCCGGCATCTTGTCTCTCAGTGCTCTCCCTAAAGCTTCCATCCCCAGTCTCTCCTTAGGCATCTCTAGCTCAGTCTTCCCCTGTCTTAGGCAGAGCCTCAGGCAAGTGGCAGCAATTGAAAATTTTTGTGTTGGCCCTTTAAATGGTATTCTGCATCTCCAGCCATCCATCCTGGCAGAGAGCAACCCTGTTGCTTTTGGCCACCAGTTGTTATCTGTGTACTTTTTGGGCTCTGGTGTTCTAGGCTGGGGATCCCAGCTTAGGGTTTAGACCCCATTCTTCTCACATGGATCCAACTGGCCACTTGATTATCCCTCCAGCACTGCCACCTGTGGGCACCCAGCCAGCCCACTGGAGTCTCCATCACACTTATTGCTAGTCTGTTAGTGCTGAAGCTGACTCTTCTACCTGTCTGAGGTTACAAGGCTTCTCTCTCACTATTGTTCGGTTGTTTGTTCTGGGTGATTTCTCCACAATTTAGTTGTAACTCCAGACTGGTCCTGGGAGGAGGTTAGTGTGGCTTCCATTCACTCCCCTGCCATCTTGCCTCTCTAATTTAATCTTTATTGTATTTTTTGCCATTACCATTTAGTCCTCTTAGACTCTCCTCCCCCAAGCAGCAATCGCCAAACTGTTGTCTATGGACATGAGTCCTTTTTACTTTCTACTTGATCCCTCCACCCATTAACCTCTCCCCCTCAAGTTAAACAATTTAAATTCAGAACTCAGTTATGTAATACATCATGTAATGCATAATGAGGGATAGTCCAGGTGCAGTGAAGAGTCTGAGTAAGACCAAGAGGAGGCCCTCTGGTGGAGAGGGAACATAGCAAAAGGAAATGCTTTAGAGCTCTTCCAGATGAACCCACTGTGAGTGTGCAGGATTTATTTATGCCCTATAGGTTGGGGACCCTTTTTGTGGCCACCAGGAAAGAGCTTTCTCCCCTCAGCAATTATTTGGCAGGTGTGAGTGAAGGCAGGATGCCTGGGTTTGTCATCATAGAAGAATGCTAAAAAGCATTGTGGAGTTTTTTTTTTTTTTTTAATTTTGTAAGAGTGTTTTACTCTTACATGTTTTTGATGCAAAAAACAACTATTTGAAAATACATTTTCTCCCTTGTGTTTTGTTTTTCATTAAATTTGGTACCACCAAGACCCAATGAACATTATTTGATGAACGGCAAAACTAAACACATCCCAGTCAAGCACCTAAGAATGGAAAGGAACATGTGGTGGGAAAGTGTCTTTTGGGTGCTTTGTGGAAGTAAGCTCCTGATGAGACTGCAAAAACAATAATTTTTCCCTTGTTCCTTAAATCTCAATAAATTAGATTAAATTTACCCACTTTTTTGTTGTGGAGATGGAAATTTTAATTCCAAATGGTTGGTTTTGATTAGTAACATTTTAGGGAATTAAAAAGAAGTTTGTGTTTTTCACAGGGTAGTTCCTGTATTATAAGAAAGTTTCAAAAGGCATGATTTTTTTCCACAGAATGCACAATTACTAGCTTTACATTTCTTTAATTTGATTTCTAAGATAGCTGGGTACAATTGTATACAAAGTATAAATAACTTAAATATTATTCACTAATAGTATATTTAAAAATAAATTTACCCACTTCAGGGACTTGGAGTAAAGCTAGTGACATTTACAAATTTTTCTTTTCATGTGACTTAAATGATTCCTGTCATCAGTCAACAGAAATGAGTGCTTCCAATTCTATATGCATATCCATATCCCTCTATATGATACATATATGCATTTTGCCTCAGATAGATATTCCTTAAAGAGTAGTGATTATTCACATGAATGTCACTTGCATTTAGGCTCTGACAGAGCCAGGAAAATGATCCATGTCAGCCAACACCTTTTTCTTGCTGTAAATGTATGTCTGTTTTTTTCACCCTATATGGACTGGCCTGAAATGCATATATTTTTAAATTAATCAAAGTCAAGAAATTACTTTCAGAAACCTAATATAAAGTACAGATGTCTTAGCTTTATGACTTAAAAATAAATAATTTTTAAATAAAAATAATTTTCTAAAAACTATTTTTAAAAAGTAATGGTAAGAAGACACCAAGTATTATATGTTTGGTAACTGGCAAGGGGGAAGTTCTCTCTCCTGTACAGACTTCTCTTTTCATCTATCTGCTACCATGAGACAATAGCTCAATCCAAGAGGTATTGAGGCCAGCCCCTTGTAGATTCATGGAATTTTCATTTATGCACCATGTTGTGTTCAAGGAATAAAGTCATGAGGGTGATTCATATTCATAATGATCTCATTGTTCATACAGGTCTACCTGGGAACTCATCAGACATTTGCTGGTGAAACTTTGCTTATGTCAATATTAACATGCCAAGTTCATAGAAAAAGCAGTTCAAACCTGAATGGATATAGTCAAATTAAGAATTAGGAAACTGCTAATTTGTGCATTTCTAAGGAAATCTTATAAAGTAAAAATAGGCAAGTGACAAGAAAGTTTCACAAAGGTTTCTTTTTTCCCCTTGGATTTTACACAATGCCTCTCCTTAAACTTTTCAAACTTTGTAATGCTTGAATGATATTTATATTCATTGGTTTTTTATTTTAGAAATTCAGTTTTATCTTTGCTTTTCCCCAGACCATACCAACCTAATAATATAAATTAATTATATTTTTGGTCCTCACTTATCATTTTTTCATTCAAGAAATATTTATTGATTTTGCACTAAGTATCAGGTAATGTGATTCACTAATAAACCCTTCAGACTTAAGAACTTAATCAACCCAACAATTCTGGGTGCCAGTGAAGAAGTAAATAGTGATAATAGAAAGGGTAAGAGGTGCAAACAGTTGGAGTAGGCAAGGCTTATGTCATAGGGTGACAAGAGATGGCTATATGTAAAGCACAGGAAGGAACCAAAATGCTGATAGCCTAGGGGAAAACATGCAAGTGGAAAGAATGAAGTCATAAGGCTGTGAGATGGTCAAAAGCTGAGCACGTTTGGGGAACAGAATAGATCCAGTCTGGCATAAGCACAGGGAATAAGATGAGATTAGAAAGAATCTTAGATTATCTTCTAAGTGCAATGGACACCCCTGAAAGGATTTAGGTAGAAGAGTTACGAAATCTGATTTTTATTTAATTGAAGTCATAATAACATTAAAAGACAGCAGTTATTGGCTTCATCTACATCCCTGAAATCATTGGTTTTCCATTCCTTACAATCATCTCTTTTGTATCAGAGACCCATAGAGATCCCTATATGTGCTCCTACATGTCAAGTTCTTGCTCCTCTCCATTATGACATTTCAACACTCACAGAAACCTCCCTGATTACATTCTGGCTTCATCTTTTTTGAGCTCAGGATGTTCTTATAACTAGCATACTTTCTGAGAGAAGCTGTTACCCTATTTATTTTTTTCATGATATAACCTCTGTAATTGGCTTATCAGTGTTACTTTGCTACCTTTCATCAGTTTTCACAAACAAGGAAAGGACATACACTTCTGTTCATGTGAATAAGGATACAAGGGACAGGTAGAGCTGGTTTCCTTGAGAGACAGACATAGATGAGGAAATATGATGGAATACTATGGCAATCAAAGGTTGAAGCAATCCTTAGTGTCCATAGCAGATACATTAGGGGCACGTAGTTCCCAGACTGGAAATCAGGTAGAATTTAAGAGCACTTGTTTGAGTTCTTGCAATTCTAAGACTGCTGTTGAGGATATTCTTAATCTAACTCCTAAGATTTCTGAATCAAACACTATCTGAGAAACAGCTTATTTGTTTATGTTCCTGCAGTATATTGAGGGAGAGATTTGCAGGTTGTGTCAATAAATGTGTTCAGAGATGTCACACATTTTATAGTCAGTCAGTGATGGTGATTTTATGGGTTCCATTTGGGAAGATGGAAATCCAAGTAGAAAACTTCAGTTGTATTTAATGAAAGTCCTGGAAATTCACTGCATTTTGAAGGATGGGGAGAAATCCCACAACTCACCATTTCTCTCAGAAGAGGGAATTTGTCTACAGTTTCCATCCACACACCATGAATTTAGTTCTGGGTTTGACTAGACTAAAGCTGCCATGTTTGGAAATTTTCACCACTCTTCTTCAGCCACTGTGAAAAACAGTATGGAATCCCCCCCCCCAAAAAAAAACCCCTACTAAACTAAAAAGTGAGCTATCTTTTGATCCAGTGATCCCACTGCTAGGATTATACCCTAAGAATCCTGAAATACATTCAAAAGAACCCATGCACCCTACTGTTCATAGCACCCTAATGTACTCAGCCAAGTGCTGGAAACAGCCTAAGTGCCCATCTGTAAATGAATGGATCAAAAAACTGGTACATTTACACATAGGAATACTACAAAGCAGAAAGAAAGAATGAGCTCTTACCTTTTGTGACAGCATGGATGCAACTGGAGAACACTATGCTAAGTGAAATTAGCCAGGCGGTGAAAGAGAAATACCATATAATCTCACCTATAAGTGGAACCTAATCAACAAAACAACCAAACAAACAAGTAAGAACCAGAGACATGGAAATAAAGAACAAACTGACAGCAACCAGAGGGGAGGGGGAAGGAGGAAAATGGGGGAAAGAAGGTGAAGGGGCAAGTCAAGAAACATAAACAGAAGACTCATAGCCATGCACCATGTGGGAGGGGGAAACTGTGGGAGTTGGCAGGGAATGGGGCAGGGGAGCTCAACAGAGAATAAGGTGGGGCAACTGTAACTAAACAACAATAAAAAAATTAAAAATAAAAACAAAAAGAGAAAGATCTAATTTTAGAAAGAATAAAATTTGTCACTCTTTATAAAGTTAAAAAAACAAAATGGAAATTGAGTAATTGAGTATTTTGGTTATAGTTGTCTGAGGAACAAATTATTATGGGGAGTGCATGGAAAAACTTTGCTTTTCAATTTCAGAAGTCTTCAAAATATTATATATATAATGATTATTCATAATCTTCTACGTCCTAAGGTCTGGTTGAAAGTAAATTCTGGGGGTAATGCCTTCTCTCTCTCTTATTTATTGATTTTTAGAGAAAGGAAGAAGGCAGTAAGAGAGAGCAGGAGACAGAGAGACAGAGACAGAAAGACATGGATTAGTTTTTCCACCCATCCATGCATCCATTGGTTAATTCTTGTACATGTTTTGACAAGGGATTGAACTCACAACCTTGAAATTTCAGGAAAATGTTCTAACTAATTGAGCTTCCCAGACAGAGCCTCTCCCTCTTTTTTTAATTTTTCTTCCCCACTCAGCCTGGTAAGCCTAATAAAGGATGCTTATTAAATAAGAATAAAAAATTTATATGGAACCATAAATGACTCCAAATAGCTGCAGCAATTTTGAGAAAGAAGAACAAAGTAGGAGGGATCACAGTACCTGATATCAAACTGCATTACAAGCCCTCTGTAATCAAAACAGCCAGGTACTGGCATAAGAGAAACATGGACAAATGAAACAGAATAGAGAGCTCAGAAATAAACCCAAGTGTCTATGGTTAACTAATATTCAACAAAAGGGGAAGCATCATAAAATGGAGCAAAATAGCCTCTTCAACAAATGATGTTCAGAGAGCTCAAAAGCTACATGCAAAAAAATGAAAATCGAGCACCAACTTACACCATACATAAAAATAAATTCAAGGTGGATAAAAGACTTAAATATAAGTTGTGACAACATTAAAGTCCTAGAGGAGAACATAGGCAGGTATATCTCAAATATTTCACACAGCAATATTTTCACTGACATGTCCCCTAAAGGAAGGGACATAAAGGGAAGAATAAACAAAGGGTATCTCATGAAAATAAAAAGCTTCCACAGAGCTACATAAAAAAGCATTAAAATAAAGAGAGCCAACTGCATGGGAAAACATATTTGCCAATGATACCTCAGACAAGGGTTTGATCTCCAAAATATAAAGAACTCACATGACTCCACTCTAAGAAGACCAGCATCCAATTAAAAAATGGGCAAAGGACTTGAACAGAAACTTCTCCAAGGGGTACATACAGAGGGTCCAGAGACTTAAGAAAAGATGCTCAGTGTCACTAGCTATCAGAGAGATGCAACTTAAAAACACAATGAGATACCACTTCACACCAGTCAGAATGGACACCATAAATAAAGCAACAAACAACAAGTGTTGGAGAGGTTGTGGAGAAAAAGGAAACCTAGGTCACTGTTGGTGGGATTGCAGACTGGTGCAACAATTATGGGAAACAGTATGGGATTTCCTCAGAAAACTAAAAATGAAACTGCCTTTTGACCCAGCGCTTCCACTGCTAGGATTACATCCTAAGAACCCTGAAATACCAATCCAAAAGAACTTATGCACCCCAAAGTTCATAGCAGCACAATTTACAATAGCCAAGAGTTGGAAGCAACCGAAGTCTCCATCAGTAAATGAATGTATGAGAAAGCTATGGTATATTTACACAATGGAATTCTATGCAGCAGAGAGAAAGAAGGAGTTCCTACCCTTTGCTACAGCATGGATTGAACTGGATAGGATTCTACTAAGTAAAATAAGCCAAGCAGTGAAACACAAACACCACATGATCTCACCTTTAACAGGAACCTAATTAACAAAACAAGCAAGCAAAATATAACAGAAGATATTAAAATTGAGAACAGGCTGACAGTGAACAGAGGGGAGGACATTATAGGGGAAAAGGGTTTGCAGGAACAATTATAAAGAACACATGGACAATAACAAGTGGGGGTGGAAGCAGGAGGGAGGTGAGGAGGGCTGGAGAGGTGGGGAGGGGTGGGGGGAAAAGAAAGAAAACTATACTTTAACAACAATAAAAAATATTTAAAAAATCTTAATTGGGAACTGGGAAGATGGTGGCACAGTAGGAAGCATATTTCGCTTCCCCCTACACATGGGAGAATATTCTGGCCAATTTACATCAGAACGGAGCAAACAGCCATCAGAAACACAGCATATTTGAAATCAGGAGATCAAAAAGTGTAGTGGACACTGAAAAACCAGATGGTAAGGAGAGTACTTCAGAACAATAAGAGCCCAAGGGGCAGCGCGGACACCAGGGCTGGGTCTGAGGCCCGGGCAGGCTCTCGCCAGGCTCACCACAAGATTAGGGAGGGAGCTGGGTCAACCGCTCCCTCCCCAGCCAAACAAAGTTTTAGCTGCACTGGGATAAACCCAGTTGCTTGAAATCTCACAGAGAGGAGTTGGGGTCTCAGTGGCAGACAAGCTGGGGGTGTGAACACACACACATACCCCAGGGAAGGACTGCATACCGGAGCTCGCCTGGTTTTTGGTGGCCAGCGCCATTGGGACAGCCACACACCTGATCTCCCATTGACTTTGACTCCCGGCACCCAAGTGACGGCTGCAGGCCTGGGCTTGTGGGAGCCTAGTGCCCACAGGTCCTTTGGCTCCTGGCACCATTGGGACAGCCACGCACCTGGCGCCTGTGGGACGGCTGCTCGCCTGAGCTTGCGGGACCTCCGGTGCCCGGAGCCATTGGAATAGGCGCGTGCCCATGGAACGGCTGCTCCACTGCTCCCCTGAGCTCGAGGGGACTTCGGCTCCTGACGCCGTTGGGGCAACCATGCGCTGGAGCTTGCCATCCATTGGGGACGATTGCATGAGAATTGGCACCGGTGTGCGAGATCATAGGCACCTGCATGCAACTGGGATAGGCACATGCTTCCTCAGAACTTACACCTGAGGCACTGGGCAGAGAGGCCCAGGGCTAGCTCTGAGGACAGTAGGGCAAAGATAGCTGAGCACTGAACAGGAACAAAGCAATACTGTCACCCCTAGGCCATTGCAGCCAGCAAGACCAGAAACACCAGCTCAGCAAGACTGAAAACAGCAAGAGTTGTTGGGTATTTTTAATTTTATTTTTTTTCGATTTCTTGCTGCTTTTTTCTTTTTTTCTCTTTATAAATTTTAATTCTTTCTATTATTTTTCTATTATGTTTATCGTTTTTTCACCCTCAAAGCCCTTTGCTTTGCGTACCTACTTTCTTTCCTTATTCTTTCTTCCTTTCTTTCCAATTTTATCTCTTATTCCTTCCTCTTTTTTCTTTTTCTTTCTTCTCTTCTTTCCCCTTTTTTTCTTTTTTCTTTCTTCTCTTCTTTCTTCTCTTTCCACTTTTTCCTATTTTCTCTTTTAAATACCCATGAGTAAGACAAAAACAAAACAACAACAACAACAACAACAAAAACAACAACCCTGGAACTGTGAAAAAAACAGAGATGATCCCAAGGAGGGGGCATTTCAACAGATAAGACAGTGGAACCTGTGAACATCAGGATACCTGAAGCAGACAACACCATTGAATCTCATAGGTATTATACCATAGAAGTTCACACCATAAACCCAGGGAGCCAGAACAGACTAATTTAAGAAGTTAAGGCTGATAAGAAGAACCTAAAAAACAATGGGAAGACAAAGAAATAATCCCCAAATGAAAGGAAAGGAGGAAGCCCCAGGAAGAATGCTAAATAAAACAGAGGCAGCTCAACCGTCAGATTTTGAGTTCAAAACAATGGTTGTCAGGAAGCTCCACGAGCTCTCAATGAGCTACCAGAAACTACAGGGAAGCTACAAAAAACTCAATGCAAACTATATCAACATGAAAAAGGAAATAGAAACTATCAACAAGGGCCAAGAGGAAATGAAGTGTACAATTTCTGAACTGAAGAACATAGTGGAAGGAATGAAAACTAGAATTGATGAAGCAGAAGATCAGATTAGCGAGTTGGAGGACCAAGTAGAAAAAAACTCCCAGAAAGAGCAAGAAAAGGAAAAGAGGTTCAAAAAGAATGAAGAGGGATCAAGAGAAATGCAAGACAATATGAAACATAATAATATCCATATAATAGAGAGACCAGAAGGAGAAGAAGAAGAGCAAGTGATAGAAACCCTATTTGAAAAAGTAATGATGGAAAACTTCCCTAATTTGATGAGAGAAAAAGTCACAGAAATCCAGGAAACACAGAGAGTCCCAATCAAGAGGAACCCAAAGAAGTCCACTTCAAGACACATCATAATTAAAATGGCAAAATTCCAAGACAAAGAGAGAATCTTAAAGGCAGCAAGGGAGAAAAAGGAAGTAGCATACAAGGGGGCTCCAATAAGGCTGGCAGCTGACTTCTCAATGGAAATGCTCCAAGCTAGAAGAGAATGGCAAGAAATATTCCAAGTAATGAGAACCAAAGGCCTGCAACCAAGACTACTTTAACCAGCAAGGCTTTCAATCAAGACAGAAGGCCAAATAAAGAGCTTCCCAGACAAAAGAAGTCTCAAAGAATACATCGCTACAAAACCAGTTCTGCAAGAGATGCTGAAGGGACTGTTTTAAGAAAAGGAAGGGAAAGGGAGAGAGAGAGAGGAACATAGGTATGAAAATGTCAATGAATCAGTACCTATCAATAACAACCATAAATGTAAATGGATTAAATGTTCCAATCAAAAGGCATAAAATAGCTGAATGGATAAGAAAGCATGACCCACAAATATGCTGCCTACAAGAGACCCACCTCAGGACGAAAGACCAACACAGACTCCAAGTGAAGGGCTGGAATCAAATTGTACAAACAAATGGACATGAAAAAAAAAAAGCCAGGGTAGCAATACTCATATCACACAAAATAGACTTCAAAAGAAGAGCCATAAAGAGAGATCCAGAAGGTCACTTCATAATACTCAAGGGAAGAATCCAGCAAGAAGACATAAGCATTGTAAATATATATGCACCCAATATAGGAGCACCTAAATACATTAAAAAATTCTTAGAGGACTTCAAGAAAGATATTGACAGCAATACAATTTATAGTAGGGGATTTTAACACCCCATTGTCAAAAATGGACAGATTTTCCAAACAAAAAATCAACAAAGTTATTCTGGCATTGAACAACATTCTGGATGAAATGGGATTAACTGATACATATACAGCCCTTCATCCCAAAGAAACTAAATACACATTATTTTCTAATGCACATGGAACATTTTCAAAGATAGACCACATGATAGGACATAAAACAAGCCACAACAAATTCAGGAAAATTGAAATCATACCAAGCAATTTCTCTGACCACAAGGGACTGAAACTAGAAACCAACTGTGATGGGAAAAACCCAAAATCCTCAAAATCATGGCGATTGAATAGCATGTTATTAAACAAAGAATGGGTCAAGAATAAAATGAGGTAACAAATCAAAAAGTTTCTGGAAACAAATGAAAATGAACTCACAATGACCCAAAACTTATGGGACACAGCAAAGGCAGTCCTCAGAGGGAAATTCATAGCGATACAGGCCTACCTAAAAAAGATAGAAACATTTCAAACAAACAACTTAACCCTACACCTACAGCAACTTGAGGAACAACAACAAAGACAGCCTAGAGCAAGTAGAAGGAAGGAAATAACTAAGATCAGAGCAGAATTAAATGACATAGAGCCTAAAAGCACAATTCTAAGGATCAGTGAATCCAGGAGCTGGTTCTTTGAAAAGATAAACAAAATTGACAAGCCTTTAACCAGGCTCATCAAGAAAAAAAGAGAGAGGACTCAAATAAACACAATCAGAAATGAAAGAGGAGAGATTACAACTGACACCACAGAAATACAAAGGATTGTAAGAAATTACTATGAAGAACTGTATGCCAAGAAATTTGAAAACTTAGGTGAAATGGACAAGTTTCTAGAAAAATATAATCTCCCAAAACTCAATGAGGAAGAAGCAGAAATCCTGAACTGACCAATAACAGCAGATGAAATATAAGCTGTAATCAAGAAACTCCAGACACACAAAAGCCCGGGACCAGATGGTTTCACAGGAGAATTTTACAAAGCATTTAAGGAAGAGCTAACTCCTATCATTCATAGACTATTCCAAAAAGTCCAAGAAGATGGAAAACTCCCAAACTCTTTTTATGAAGCCAGCATCATCCTAAACCCCAAACCAGATAAAGACACAACAAAGAAAGAAAACTTTAGGCCAATATCGCTGATGAACATAGATGCTAAAATTCTCAACAAAATATTGGCAAACTGCATCCAACAATATATTAAAAAGATCACACACCATGACCAAGTGGGATTCATCCCAGGGATGCAATGTTGGTTCAACATTCACAAATTAGTAAATGTAATACATCACATAAACAAAAGCAAAGACAAAAATCACATGATCATATCAATAGATGCGGAAAAAACATTTGATAAGGTACAGCACCCATTTATGATAAAAACACTCAGCAAAGTGGGAATAGAGGGAGCATTCCTCAACATAATCAAGACCATATATGAGAGATCTACAGCCAACATCATACTCAATGGGCAAAAACTAAAAACTTTTCCACTAAGATCAGGAACAAGACAAGGTTGTCCACTTTCACTACTTCTATTCAATATAATATTTGAATTCTTAGCCACAGCAATTAGGCAAGAAAAGGAAATAAAAGGCATCCAAATTGGAAAGGAGGAAACAAAGCTATCATTGTTTGCAGATGACATGATAGTGTACATAGAAAATCCTATAGACTCGGCCAAAATGCTACCTGACCTAATGAATGAATTTGGCCAAACAGCAGGATACAAAGTCAATATCTAGAAATCAAAGGTATTTTTGTATACCAACAATGAAACAGCAGAAGCAGAAGTCAAGAAAATATCCCATTTGATACAGCAAAAAGAAAAATAAAATACCTAAGAATAAACCTAACCAAGGAATTAAAGGATCTATACTCAGAAAACTACACAACACTGAAGAAAGAAATCAAGGAAGACACAAACAAATGGAAATGTATACCGTGTTCGTGGATTGGAAGAAATAACATCATTAAAATGTCCATATTACCCAAAGCAATTTACAGATTCAATGCAATACCTATCAAATTACCAATGACATATTTCACAGATATAGAACAAACACTTCAAAAATTTATATGGAACCATAAACGACCTCGAATAGCCGCAGCACTTTTGAGAAAGAAGAGCAAAGTAGGAGGGATTACAATACCTGACACCAAACTGTATTACAATGCCACTGTAATCAAAACAGCCTGGTACTGGCACAAAAACAGACACATGGACCGGTGGAATAGAATAGAGAGCCCAGAAGTAAACCCATTTCTCTACAGTCAATTAATATTTGACAAAGGAGGCAGCAACA